>VKOC01000006.1:38175000-38186206 GCA_009364415.1 Spea multiplicata
TGCTGGGACCCCTCAACGGCTACCAAGGTCTAAAGGTGGAGATCTGTGCAGAAGTCTCCACTGGCAATTCCCTGTATTGTGGTGGATGTTGCTGTAACGTCATGCAGCCAACAGACGTCAAGAGTCACTAGTGGAGAACTCTGTGCCAGCAGCTACAAAAACCTCCATCTCATTTCACCTCAAGGGATGGTGCGTGAAGGGTGTCCAGGCTGGGTTGGTGGTGGGGATGGGGTTAGGTTTGCCCCAGGCTCTACTATGATTAAAAACTGTCCTGGACATGGTCCTATCATATATACAAATTAAGCAGATGGTTAGGGTCCTATGAAATATGAACCCCTTCAACGGAAAGCAGTAGGGAGAGACCTGTGAAACTGGAACATAATTATAAAAATACTCAATTGCTATAAATTAAAGGTATCACCTAAAGTATCTATTTAAAGGTATTGATTCAGTCAGTTGATGTATTTTTTTTGGGGAAAACAAATGCTGTAAAAATACAATACTTTATTACTCAAATCCAAACAAATGGTTTCCTGGACAGAATAAAAAACAGTAAATTAGTTGGATCACATGTTCCTCTGCGTCTCGCTATTTTTAAACAAAGGACAGCTACATTAAGCAATATTTACACTGCTTGTCTTGCATAATCCAAGTACACGAAGACAGTCAAAGGAGAACTCAAAAGGAAAAGTCTCTGTAATACAAAGAACTTGTGGATAATGGGAAGTAATGCCTGGCTTTATTTTAGAATGTGGGCAAATTCCAATCATTGAGAGATTCCAGTTTTTTTTATACGTTTCGTTAAGTATTCCCCATCTGGTTTTATTTCTTTGTGATGTTGTGCATTTTATACATATGTAAATGGTTATTTAACGAACTGGATTAACTTTGCTATAAGACAAGGCAAATAACCCTTGTTTCACAAGCCTTTTAAAACGCTGTGCAAAGCTCCTCTACGGGGTTAAACCAGATTAGTACGGGCACCCAAGCACTTCCATCACTAAATGGGATTTATGTGAACATAGTCATGACTCAAGTAGTTGGATGAACAAAAATAAGATGCACGATGCACATGAGACTTGCGTAAGACGGTATGGATGTTCTTCCTCGGATTTTTGTATCCAATAACTATCTTATGACATGGGAAAAAAGGCAGAAGTTTCACGACTCTTAGCCAAAAATGTTAACGGGACATAGAAAAAAAATTCTTCAATTTCAAAAGAAAAGTTGGTACATTTTTTTTACAAAATGTAAAGTAGACAAAATTTTCATTTTTCATTACATATAAACCCTATCTAAAAATGCAGGTTGTTTGTAATATTTATGGCTTTTTGAAACTCTCCTATATTATATATTTTTTTGAATAAATATAAACCTTTTACTTGGTTTTAAATAAATAAAAATAAATAATTTACAGGTTCTCATTTAAGTATGGAGTTTCACCCTGGAAAAATGTTGCAGCTCACGCAAGGATTGGTTAGTTAATCCCATTCAAAAGAAATATTGACTATTCTTTTTATAACACCGTGTGGAACAGAGACTTGTGGATGGTGTAGTTTTATGACCAGCCAACCATGTGATGTTTGTTAATTTAAAAAAATCATGTATTTACTGGAAGGAGCTTCTTCTGCCTAACTGAAAAGTTTCAAGATATGGAACCACATATTAGATACTCCATCTGGCTTCTGACACCAAGCGGAACACATGGTGGGTCTGGATAAGACATATAATATAACCCCTTTCCATATGTCACATGATCCACATCTGCACCCCCCTTAACATATCAGGTGTTTAAACTAGGACAGCTTTATTGGGGTGTGTGGCAAGAAAGGTAGTGTGGGGGTGATGCTAGCGGTAGGCTGCGCTTACCCCCGGACGTAGGTGTGATCGAAGGTGTGACCACCCACCCACCTTACCTGATGAGCCTCCTTGGGGTGTTCAGCTGCAGAAAAGCCAAATGAGACCTGCAAGACCTCATTTTTACAGCCCCCTGGGCCAGTCAGGGGGGAGCAGCGGATCTCCCCAACTGGTTCATGATCCCCATTGCCCAAAAAATGAGGACAGTGCTGGAAAATTTAGGACTAGGCTGCGAAAAGCTGGCCTTTTGGGAAATATGCATGTTCATCTGCTATCCTATGTTCAATGACTTATCATGTCCATACTAACCTGTGTCTCTGTAGGTTCGCCAGCTCGGCTCATGTGCTGTTTGGGAATTTTACACCCGGTGTCCTAATTTTCAAGGCAAATCTGTAGCCAGTTTTATGAAAAATGATTGCCCCAATATGTATCACAAGAAAACAGTCCCATACTATCAGACAAATCTTTTGTATTGATTTCTCTTTTTTTACCAGCTTTGCTACCGTTTCATAAATCAACCACTTCTGCAGAGGTTTATAATGATATATGATATAATGACACATGATAAGTACTAACAATAATTGAAATAAAGTGAACTCTGAAGGTATGTAAAAAATGTTTGAGAGATTTTAATCCAGGAGTTCCAGCTAATTAACCTTTCAACTCATGAGCCATTATCTTAATTGAATTAAAAGTGGGTACCATTCTCCAACTTGAGGTTGTGTGATGTTGAAGATAACTGCTCAAGGTATGAAGAAAGACAGCATGCTGGGGTATCCTTCAGCACGGAACACAGATACATCCAAGAATCCGTTAGCGTGAAGCCCTGATGATAAACGCTACCACAAAAGATGGCTATTGGAATCTTTTCCATATCTACATAGTTTCTAAATTTAAATGATATCTCAGTGAACCAAGTTGTATCGCATACAGTGTGTTTACAGTCCCTACTTTCCAAGAGTATGACAAAACTAGAACTGACAGACTAAGACAAACCAATACATTCGGTATAGAGGGCCCTGCTCATAAGCTTACAATCTAAAACCCACCTTTTTAAGTATACTTACACTTAGAAAAGTTCTCTCCCATAGCTTGTTCTTTTTGTTTTAGACTCAGCATCACTGATTTAAAATGATTTGGTTTAAAGGACAATTATGATTTAGTGAAGTAAATATTAGCTGCAGGAAGCGCATTTACAATGATTTAGTGGGGAAGAAAAATTACACAAATCATAAGAACAGGACGTTTAAAGGACTGCTCCTATAGTACACATAATGAGTGGGTCAAATGCATATAACTTGCCCATTTTCACATCATTACATAGGTTTATTAAGTGTATGAAATATGTGAGGGAGTTTGCAGGTGTGTTCAACATATACGTGAAGAACTGATCTGGTCTTCCGTAATCTATAGTTAAATCTGTGAAATGCCACATTCCCTTTTTACATTTTTAAACTCAAAAAATGATGGCCTTGTGTTATTTTAAATTTTTTTAAATGCGTGTATTATGTTTGTCCCGAGGGGGCTCCTTTGCCCACACACTGACTTAGTAGAGTTTCTTCTTAGAATTATAAGGGAATGGGTATATCTGTGAGCACTTCCACTCTTCGGACTGCCATGCTGTAATTAGGCATTCCGCTAATTAAAATCATCTGTCTATATATTCCGTGGCTGGTTCTAATAGTCTCCCACTACTTAACTAGGTTTTTATTTCTAAATTCTTAAAATTCAAGCTGCATTTCATGTGATCCATACAGATCTGATTATTGCTATACGCGAATTACATTTTTTAGTAAAAAAGTGGGTAACTATTTGCATCTGAATGAATTTCCCTGGCATGTACGAAAGGTTTGCTGGACAAATAATAGATGAATAGAGTTATTTACCCTCCTTTAAAGCGGGGAAAGGCACATTTAACTTTGTGTTGGATGTCCCAGAACTCAGACTCCCCATCAGCCTACTCTTTTCATTTCTTTATTCCCCTCCCCCCCTGCTTCCTCGGATATGCTTTCTCCAAAAGCCTCCGAGCTTATGGTTTAACCTTCGAAATGATGATAGCGCTCGTTTAAATTTACAATGTGTTGATGCTTTCTTGGGCTATTATGGTAGTCTGAGCTATGTTAGCCTTCTCTGCATCTGCGTGTGTTGCATTTATTCATTCTGGGGATATAACTAGTAATGTATGAAGATAATATTGTGAAATATGTATTCATTACTCCCAAAGTAATAGAAATTCATATTGAAGCTATATTTTTGTTTCTTTTTTTGCAAACTCGGTTAGTGTCGGAGGAACACTTTTTAGAGGCTGGTAAATAAACCAAATGTAAACTTGCTGCAAAGCCGTGTTCATCATAAACTGTGGCTTATATAAGTAAAAGATACAGTGATGTAATATTGATTTTATAATCTGAAATATATTGAAAAATGGCCAGCCTGGATGCTTTCGACAATGGAAAATACAAATATTCGAAGACAGCCCCAAATTATACAGCGCGCTAAGAATATAGTCTAAAAAAAAAAATAGTTTAAAAAAAAAAAAGGTAAAAGAAACCTTTTTTTTTTTTCTTCAGTCTAAATATGATTTTATATAAAGACAGTTAAAGTAAATACAAAAAAATACAAAAAAACAATATTCACAAATTACAATCCACCCTCCACCCCCGGGCAAAGGTCTGCAGAAAAAAAAAAAAAAAAAACCAACAACAACAATTATTTTACATAAACGCCCAAGTGAGTTGAAATCCTTCTTTTTCTTAAATGAGAAAAATGTAAGCATGGAAAAAGTAGCACACAAAAAAAAATTAACAAAAAGCAAGAGACAAATCTGGTAACTATAGAAATGTGGTCAGCAATAATGTGGAAGTGCAGTAGAAAACAAGAAACACAATTTAGTCATAAAAATCCTCAGGGACTGGCAAAAGAATAGAAATAAATAGTTAGGATTGTTCATTAATTCGTCTCAAATGTTCTCAGATGTTCCATTGGTTTTGAGCCTCAACAGCTACTTCTTGACTTTAGTCCTTCAATTCTAATTCTCAAGGAATGTTTCTATTCTATTCCCGAATATCAAATTAAAGCAAACTAGTGATTTTTAGTAGATAAATTGACTCTATCCGTTTTTCAACATTTTACTATTTAAAAATTTGCCTAACTCCACAAAATGCACAAAAGTTTGTAAGTACGCAGTAGAGACATTGAAGCATCAAAACAGAAGAAGAAAGGAGAGGACAAACAGAGGCTTTGATATAATGTAAGACGGAAGGACCATGTAATATATAACATACATATACATATATGTAATATAATGTAGGAAAAATGGACACACTAGACGAATATATGTCTGTTATCTGCTATAAAATTCTGTTACTTCCACAAAGCTATACTTTACACAGCACACATTTTTTTGCAAACCTTTAACTTAAACATATTTGTAAAATCTACACATTGATATATATATACTTAAGGAATGCCCTATACAACAAAGAAAAATTCCACAACAATCGAGATAAGCTAAAATAACATACACTGCACATCCTACAAGAATTATCTATTATATAGTTGCTCAGAAAGGGTTAAATTGCTCTGGGTAAGGGGGATTTATCATGTTGCTAGAATTAGCAGACAGATAACATGATGGTCCTTAATCCCACTGGAGATGCTGCAGTCCTCAGTAACATAATACAGATTCCATGTTTTCTGACATGCTGTCTTAACATTTACAATAGTTTTAAAGCCAACGGTTTTATTGAGATCGCAGGGATATGAGACCAATGTATCTGTTTATTTAGATTGCAAAGACAGAGCAGGTTTCTATTATTATTCATTTCACATCACCAGAGAGTACGATTAATAAGGGATACTATCACAGTTGGGTAGAAATCTCATTTACTCTGTAGTATTTGCCAACACTACAAAACACTATGAATGGGTTAAAAACCAGATTGAAAAAAAGAGATGGCAGAAGAGAAATGGCCACCAAAACTATTCTAGCACTTGCCACCTTATTACCTCTTCTCGGGGGCCATTCTGTTACGGCCTTCAACAAAAACCTGTTGATAATGGTTACAAAGTGTCAGTTTTCAATACTGTTACAAACTATTGCCAGTACTAAAGTGTGATCAAATTTCTCTTCCCCAGTTGATACGCCCAAAGAAACCAAAGTGAACACGAAGTCCTTTTGCTATACTGTTCTAATACCTCAAAATTAAATGTAATGTGATGGATTTTGGACAACCATTAAAGAGCTACACAAAGCAGGACTAGATACACGTAATACGGCATCCATTGTTGCGGAACCCTGTTACTACAAAATACAAAGAGTATGGAATGTATAAGTGTGTGTAATCTGTGCAATATGTGTGAATGTTTAAATGTGTGTCAAATATACTTTAAATCAATCGAAACAACTCCTTAAATACCATTCTCAATGCTAACCCTCTTTCTGACCTCCCAACCTAAGCCCTATGTTGGAACTTGATGAACAACCTTACACAGAACGGGCATAGCTGTTTAACTGGGTCTTATATATGTGGCGTTTAGATTTGTGACATTAACATGCTGTTACAAGATATTTATAACAGGCGTTGTATCCTTTCTATTGATCTGGTTGGTTTATGCGGTAAGCTAACATGTGTTGTATACACCTCACATCTCCGATCGAAGTAGCTGATAACATGACGATAGTAGAATGATAAGACTAAATCATGAACAATCTGTTTTAGCGGGCAATAATAGAACCAAGCCCCTGATCTCCAACCACTGTATTACATGGGTTCGGTTCCCAGTGATAAAGTTCAGTCACCAGACTAAAATCTATCATTTAAGTGTGCAGATGAAATGTTACAGGATTCTGCATACCTAAAATGCATATATTTTCATATGGGCTTTGTTGTCTACCGTACTTATTAAAATGAAACGTGAAAAAGGAATAATAAAGGAATAATATTGGGTAATATGCATAAACGCCCACTTCTAAAACGAGCCAAGGCAGCTTAATCCTATAACCAGCAAAATCGTTGGGTTAGCAAATTATCCCGTGCTTTGAGTTTCTGTATCTCCTGCTTCTATTACAGTGGATGAAAACTCTATTCATTAGCAATTCTGAATCACATTCAACCTGACTGATTGTATCCCTACAAAAACAAAGCGAGCTCAATGGAGTGACTTTTAGCCCAAAACAAGCTTCAATTTTGTGCTTGGGTTCTTAGATCTCAGCTGGAAATCTGCTTTCCCGAAGGCCATTTGGCACGTTAAAAGAGCAATCTTCAGCTACCTTATTAGCTCAAGCTGTGTGGTTTCGTAGCCTAAGAGCTTGAGGTGCTAGTTAATATATTCGTGGTTATGGCTCCCTTAAACTTAGGGTGAATAAAAAATAAAAAAGAAAAGATTGTTCACTGACCTTTTTCACTACTACCTTACAAGTCAGTGTTACACACTGTTTCTGTTTAAATATCTATTTAATGGGTCAAATGCTGTATAAATTGAGATAGAAATTGCATAAATCTCCATAAATAAAAAAAATCAATGTATGTAAATTCATCCAAAAAAGGTGTGGCTTACATTTTAATAAGACACCGTTTTTTGGGGAGATTGGCTGATAAATTGTTTGTTTCACAAAACTCAATTTAAAATATAATCTTTGCTTAATTATGCTTTTATAAAACAAATAGATTAAAGTTTATGCTGAAACAAGCAGGCCCTGACTGGCCATCTGGCATAACAGACAAATGCCTGGTGGTCCACTGTCCAACGGCGCCACATGCCCAGGTGCTGCGGCATGCGGCTGGGGCCGTAAAGTGCCAGGGCTGCATAATCATCTCCAGTCCAGGTTTACAGATTAAAAGTTTGGAATTTCTTTTTTTTTTTTTTGTATTTATAGTTCGAGGAATATCGGTAGTTGGAATGAGCTACTTTTTTTTCTTACATGTTCAATATAAAATATGTTACCCTTGTGTGTTGTTTTTTGAGGAATAAAAACAACAAATTAATTAACTCTCTCTTATAGGAATTATGTGGCTCTTTCTTTTTTTGCCCCTGCTTCCTCCAGGTACTCCATTTATGAAAACCTTAAATATTTACATTTTAGTCATTCCAAGAGGCAGAATCGCTTCAGGAAACACGTTCAGCAATACTCTGTCAATAATTACCAACATTCCCTGTTTTCTAAAAGCCAAGGAATAACTTTACTTTGGACCATCTGCCGGTTAAGAGCACACTTCCTGGTGCAGATGTGTCTGTAATCTTTGACTATGTGGTTTAAAATCCAAGGGGGGGCATGGTGTTTCAGAATGTTGTAAACAATATTTTATTATCAACTATTCCAGATTCCTTGAAGGAAATATTCTATGTAGACTGAAGGAAGAGCTACAGATCTTCCTGGACAGAAACCTCAGCCTAGGTCTTAGAGCTAACATCTCTCCAAAGAGTTCTCTGTCTTAAGTAGGTTTCTTCATATGACATATAAAGTTTAAATGGGGAACCGTCACAACTTTTAGAATAACTGAATTTGTGCTTTATTGTGTGCCTTTTGTTGGGCAGTGAGTGTAATTGTTTGGGAGGAATTTAGTCTAGATGTTAACCACATGGAAACTGAGATTTGTGTCTAAGTGGCCATCATTATAGAATAAGTTTCCCTCCCTGGAGTTCTCTCCCTTCACCCTATACCACCCATGCAACGGCTGTCTTAACCAATCAACAACAATAGGGGTGAGTTAACTTAATAGGAACGAATAATCAAGCAGTAAGTAAATTTATGATGCTTTTCCTGATAAGGTAGGTTTTGATACATATACATTGCTTATTCTAATCTGTTAATTTACACAAGTTAATCAAGTATATAGAACTGTAAAAGTTTGTAAAAAGTGACAAATCCTCTTGAAATTATGTTTTGACAAAAACTTTTCAGATTTGACCAGTATACCCCAAGAGCATTTGCCCAGTCCGCCAGATGGCTAGTCCAGGCGTGCTTAACTTCATGCCCTACCACTGTCCATTAGGAACTGGTTAATTCCATATGCATGGCTAACCCCGCCCCTTTGTAGCCCCTCCCACCTCCACCTTTCATAAGGAGCAGAGAAGGTGCCCGGTCAGGTTTCTCAGGTAGACCAGTATGGCAGTGCCTGTTTCCCTGTTTAGACCAATGGAAATACATTGGATCTGTCTCGTTGTAATAGTAGGGGTCATTTAGATTGTGCAAGATGATAGAAAGTGCTATCAATAAAATAAAGGCGCTTAATAACACTTGTTATACTTGAAGCTGAAAAAAGGGGTCGAGGCTGAGACAGGCTCAGCGTGAGATTTCCTTTAGAAAGTAAGTATAATTTTTCAGGGTCCTAAGGTCAGGAAATGGATAAAAGTGGAAAAAGATCTGTAATAGTTCCCACCATCCCGCATCCCGTTAAACAGGGATAAGTAAATGTTAACACTCCATTCTCGAACAACTACACATCAACCAACGATGACAGAGGAAGATAGGAACTCTAGTTCAACCATAAGCAGACTTCCAAGTGAAGCTATATCTGCTTATAACATACAGGATGGGGATAGGCAGTCTTTGCCATATTGACCCCCATAATGGTTTTATGGCCATCTTCCTTGGGTACAGGTGTCCACTCTTCTATAATGTCTAAGCTTTTCACTCGCAGGACCTTAAACAAAAGATGCGACACCTTCAGGTCGCCTTTAAATGTGCCGCCTGCTTGTGTTTTGCCAGTTGAAACTGTCTCACAGTCCCTAGTCCTTACGACATTTTTTCAGCATGTTTTATAGACCCTGGTTAAGTAAACATCCTCAAACAAATCAGCTAGAGAGAGCCTAAAATAAATAGTGCTACTGTGCCAAGTCCATAATTACTTGCACATTTACCACTTAGATCCTGGGTCCCTTACATGCTCATCGAAATTTTTTGTACTTATAATTATTTTAAAATCACAGCTCCTCAAGTAGTGTAGAATATTTACATTGTTGGAAAAAATTTTTTCCTCTAAAGACCGTATAAAACTCACCTTCTATATAAAAATTATAGCAGCTAGTACGACAAACTGGAAGTCTTTTTTTTTGTCCTCTAAAATATTCATTTAATGCAAAGCCAAAGCAATTCATCTAGCATCTGATGGTACAGATTGCAGATGTTAAAGCAGTTCTACATTTAATTTATTCCGTTTGCACTCGTGTTTTAATAAAAACCAGTGTCCATTTGCATGAATGGAGGTTTAGTAAAATGGGTTATAGCACGAACTGTAGAATAGTTGGCAGGTTTTATTATTGCCCTGTTTGATGGCCATCAAGTGAGCACTAAATATACGAGTTTGTAAGTGAAATGTTCTTATGATGAGTGTACATTCCGTCATACATATTATTGATGCCTCTAATATGGAATGGAGGCACCAAAGATCCTCTTTTGCGTTCAACTCTCCATACGCTCTCTGTTGGCAGCTGAAATTGGACATCTTTGGTCTATTAGGTTATCTCGTGTTTTCATTTTTCTTTTCAGTCACTAAATCTGTGTTGTATTAGCAATGTAGAAATTAAGATTCATTCATATTCATATAGTAAGCCTTTGACTAATCTATTATGCCAATCTGAATATTTATATAAAGTTCATATTTTGTTTATTGGGGTTGGTTTGCATATGGGCTTGATTATCTAGTTCTATACCATATAGATTGAATTGGTCAGAATGATCAAGTTTGAGACATTTTATAGTTTACCGCCTGGCCATGTGATAAGGATCTAGTTTGCCCAGTGGATCGGGTGTCCATAAGGGAACTTTTAATTTATTTTAACCGATCTATTTTCAGATGTAATGAAAGACGATCCCATAAATGTGTAAGGAAAGCACATGGCAGTTTTGTCATACTATATATGCGCTACTGATGATCAAATAAGAAAAATTGTGAAAGTACAAGCGTCAGTACACTTTGAATGCCTAGAAAAATAAAAGAATTTGTGTGGGTACACTAAACATGGAAAAGGGTTGAATAAATGCTTGGTTAAAATTGTTAATATATATATATATATATATATATATGGTTTTTAGGGCATACATCAATATAGAAACAGGAAGATCTTTGATATTTCTTACATATTGGAAATAAGTAAAATGAATTATATTATTAAAAATTAAGTAAAAATTAAGAAATACGGTGGAAAAAAAGTTGAATGATTAATAATAATAGCTGGATTCACCTAGGTTCACGTTTAAAGAAGGACAAGATGTAAGATATCAATTACACAAATACATTAAGCTCATGTGGATCACATTTGGTTCCTTGGTGATTTCGAGGTGGTTTCCTTGTAACTGTTTTATATTTTTTATATACTGTACATAACGATGAGTTTTTAACACTTT
>VKOC01000006.1:38208651-38225926 GCA_009364415.1 Spea multiplicata
GGCGGCACTTTGCCGCCCCGAGCGTTTTTTTTTTTTGAAACCGAAGAGAGAGAGAGGGGCGCAGAGTGGTTTTCGCTTACCCGCTCGGCGCCCCTCTCTCTCTCCTCTGCGGCGAGTCTCCCTCTTCGGTCTTGGTGCCGGCTTGTAATGCTGAGCGCCGGAAGTGGCGTCAATTTCCGGCGCTCAGAATTACAAGCCGGCACGGTGGCAGAGCAGGGAGACTCGCCGCAGGACTCTTAAAGGTAAGTACCGGCGTCGGCGAAGTTTAAAATGCCGCCTCCCCCCCGCCGACGCCGGCGGCATTTTAAACTTCGCCCCAGGCGGCGTTACGCCTTCGGCCGGCCCTGTGTAGAATGGTACACAATTAGTGATAGAAATAGCCAAAACAGTCCTGGTGTTAAGCGGAGGGACAGTCTTATTGGTTATGGCTGTGATTGATGGTTCCGTCATCATGTGCGTTTTTTCTTACATTTTTTTTTACCATGACCAATTTGCATTTACAGGTGGGAGGGTAGGCATAGTCATATACACTTGCTGATGTCATTTTAACTTGTCAGTAGCAACCAGAAACAGATAGAGTTACATCACAACAGTGTTGAGAGACAATACAGTCAGTGTTAGAGTGAGAAAGTGTCAGGCTTATACAATCATGCTAACTATATACAGTAAAACACACTCTCAAACAACATGCAGTAACACACATGCTAGCTAACATGCTAACAGCATATACTAAAACATACACACTCCCGTAACACCATACACATACATAAAACGCCCTTAGCCTTCTATTGTATAACCACACACGCAGCTAAGAAGATGTGGCAAATCCACATAAAAGGCGTTAATGACCTTAAAGCATGCCCCCTAAATCAGTGTCCATCTTTAGCCATTTAACTGTGTAAGGCAAAGTTACGTTTTTAAGTTAGTCGATAGTTGAGGTGTACAGTAGAAGCATTGAATACCCATACTGCATTACCTACTTGAACGATGGTAAAGATATTTTTACTTCTTTAAAATCTATTGATTCGGTATTTGGATTTATGTTTCAAGTTAACGTAAAAAAAAAAAAAAGAATACAATAGAAATCCAATGAGCCGGAACTTTATTCCATCCATATACATGCATAGTAACAACATTTGTTGAGAAATCTTTTCTATCAGAAGTAGAACATTATCTTGGTGATCACCAGTCGCAGTATTGCTACACTTAAATTTATTGTAAATATATATTACATATGAATTAGATTCATACTTGCAGCATTGTGGTTAGGGTTAACTGGGTTTTGTCAAAAGATAAAACTGGCTGACTTCATTTTTATAACTTACAATACTGCTTCCGGTAATTTTGTTCATTCATTATAAAGTATTGCATTTTACAGCAAAGATTTAAAAATTCAGACAGAGATGCATCAGCAAAAGAAAGTACAGTTACTCTACAAGGAAAGAAAAATGAATTTTTCATCTTAATTTAACATACAGTTTTCAGAAGTGAACAGCAACAGACTGCAACATACAAATGCCAAGCCTAACGACTAAACTCTTGTATTTGCTAAAATATAGTTGTTTAGAAGCCGCAAATACATCTTCCTTTTTTTTTTCTTTTCGATTTTAACAGCATATGTATTTAAAATACTTATATGCGTGTCATATTTTTAGCAAAAACGTCTAGATTTTTTTGCAACAGTATAGAAAAAAAGGGGGGGAAAAAGAAAAATTCAGCATACACAAGTGCTTCTGAAGTATCTCCTAATACGTTTTGTTCAGTAATGTTGCGTCTATATTATTTAAAATCTACTATACAGGTGCAAACCATATGTGCTACACAATAACTATACAATAACATTACAAATGACTTTAATATAAAGTTCTTTAAATAAAAAATAACAATCACAGATACAGTTGGGTCCAGCACCAAGCTCAGTGCTGGCAAAAAGTGACAAACACATTTCAGTTTGCAAATTGTTCCCATAAAAGAGTCAGTGCCGGGCGCAAATGTATGAACATGAACACTGCTTATAAAATAAATATTCTGAAAAAAATGGCACCAATAATACACTTTTACGCATGACCATTATGGAATAACACCTTAAATCTTCAAGTCATTTCAAACAAATAGATATCCTGATTGTCCGGATGTAACGTAAGCAGCATTAAATCGTATTTTTTTTTCCTTCCTCTCACTGCATGAGGCAATAGACTTCGCGGGGTTAACCAAAATTCTCCCGATGTTTCACTTGACGTGTTCTGCTGCATGTGAGGAGCAGTAAAACTTTTTGTGAGTGATAAAGTTTGAAAGATTGTTAAACTGGATGTCGCACAAGCGGCAGTACTTCCCACTGGCTCCGGCCGTGCTTGTGCCGTTCACGGTTTTTGCTACGTTAGACAGCTGGTCCTCGGTAGCGGGGGTAGCGGGCGAAACATTTTCATTGGCTGTCAAAGGCTTGTCAGAAACCCAAGATGGGGATTTGCATCCGTCTTCTTGCTGAGGATTCTGGGAAATGTTTTCTTGCTGCGAATTTACCGCGGGCCTCTCGTCTGGTTTCAGTCCGCCGTTGACTATTACAATGCCGCGGTTTTTCGGCAACAATGGGAGCGATTCTTTTTTCAGTAAAGAACAACCGTTTGAAGGTATCTGACTTTTGGGAGATTCACTTCCTGCATTTGTGCTTTGATCTAAATCCGCATTGTGGATTACAACAGAACCAGAAATGTAATCACTTGGCTTTATTCCATAGTATGGGGAAAGCTGGTCTCCTTTTGCTTTTTTTATTGCTCCTGGGTAAAGGCATTGCGAAAGAAATGCGTTTTTGTTTTCTTCTTTTGTAGCGATAAGCTGGGCTGCTTCGCTAAAGACTTTAAGACCTTGAAGAGTCGCTAAGTGCGTGGAAAACAAGTTCCCATTTGGCGAGGGCTGTTTTGAATTTCTCGTCTTTTCACTTTTACTGACATTTCGTTCAAAATTGACTTCAGGACTGCTTCTTTCACTTTCTGGATTCTGAAATATTTTATTTTCCAGGTGGCCCATTTCATTGCGCTGATTTGCTGTAACTGGACAAAAATTTTGCTTGTGGGCGAGATAGTTTTCGACTTTATTAAAACCTATTTTACACACTGTACATTCGTGATAGTCCAGGAGTCGTTTCGGAGACGCGGTTATCCTATCTGATTGCGTTAAGCATTTTTTACTGAGGTCTATGGGGACATCCATCTCCAGGGAGGAGATTGTAGAATGTGGCGTGTCACACTTCACAACTGGAACACATTTAGTCATTGGAAGCGAGGTTTCCAAATGTTTTGGAACAACTCCTGGAAAGATATCGCACCTGGGGTGATAACATTCTCCTATTCCCTCTGCTGACTCTTGCGCAGATGTACATGGATTACCAAGGTTAGATATTGGAAGAAAATGTTGCTGAACAAGTTGTGGTCTCTGATCAGGCTCTGGGAGACACATCTCATACATCTTTCTACGCTTACGAGTACGCATAGTTCTCTGCATGGCAGGCACTTTGTTAGAAGCGGATCTCTTTAATGGAGGATCATGGCGGGTTGCACAGTAATACTGTTTATGAACCATGAATGTTTCATGCCTGCTGAAAGTTATATTACATGCTTCACATGTTGTTTTGTTCGGGTCATTATTATCTCCATCGAGCTGCGGTGGGGTGGGATTCTTCATATCAGCAGGTTTGCTGTTGACTTTCTCATCATTAGCCCCAACAGCTGCCATTTTTTTGTTTTCGGGTGCAAATTCTTTGTCCCGAGGCTTAACATTCCCTCCTAACAAGTCTAGAACGGTGCCAGAGTTAATGCAGGATGTTTGAAGAAGCTGATTATCATTGTCAGAAGAATGTAGGGAACTGTTTAGCATATTCACTGGATTCTGGACATTGGTTGGACTCACGGCTTCCGGCGCCTTATCGGTAACACTGGAGAATTCGGATGACTTGTTCATGTGCTGCCATCGGCTGCTGCAGTAGTGCTTTTTATGGACTAAGTAATTGTCTAAGTTATTGAATGTTATATTGCACTCAAAGCAAGTGGCCCCTTTAGGCATCAAGGGGCTATAAATAACCGGGGGATAATTGTTACTGCCATGGCGCAGCCTCCGATGTACAAGTTCAGACATCTTCGCGAGAATTTCTGAGGCCTGAGGAACCACTGAAATATCGTGTGGAAATGCAAACTGGGATAGAAAGGGTCCCATTGGGAATGAGGGACCAATACTGGGTTGAACTGGGGATGACGCTAGCCTTGGGCTAGATGGCTCAGATTTTATTTTAGTATAGGAGAACACATTTTTGTTTGTTGTCTCTGGCCTCTGATTGGAAAGGAAAAGATGCGGTTTCTTTTCACACTTTTCCAGCTCGCTGTCGGAGCTCGCGTCTTTGTTATGCACAGTTTTTTGGCTTTGTAGAAGTTCATTTTTATTCAACAGATCTGGCGTCTGTTGTACATTTGCTTCATTGCAACTGGGAGAGTGTTCAGTGTCAGCTTCTCGTTGTAACTTACTTCCAGGGACATGAACCTCCTGGTGTTGTAGGAGTTCCCTCTGAGTTTGAAAGCCAAAATGGCACTGATTGCATCTAAAGGCAGCTTGCGTGAGATGGGAGAACAGGTGTTTGTGGAAGTTAATCACCGATTCTGCAGTGTAGTTACATACTGTGCATTTCAGACTGGTGCCAGAAGGCAGGAACTCTTCCACTTTGACACCTGCATGAAAAACACACAGAGAAATAAATCACAGTGATGTTTTTTATGAAATATAAACTAATGGCATGCATTTTGTTAACAAAAAAATGTTTATCAATTTGTTTGTCTTTTAGAAAACATTAAAAAAATAAGCATTAGACTTTCAGAAACAAAACCGCTAATAGATTTAGCATTTGTACAAAAGAAGATTTACTAAGCCATGGTGAGCATGAGAGATTTAAATGTTAAAATGCCTATGAAATTTGGCAGTCCTTGTTCTTCTGCTCAGCTATTCTTCTATTCTAGGGTGGAAAATCCAGAGGGGGCAGTCTCTGAGCCATATTATCAGGGGCAGATCTCTATACTGTGCAATTCGGGTCATGAATGAGCCTCAGCACCAATGTGGGATGTGCTGGTCAACAACATGTGAAATGCATGTGAAATGCATGTGTGTCCCTGATTTGGAAAGCCTGTTCCTGATGCTCAGTACAGAGAACACACTGCACACTAACGCTCTTATTGAGGTAGGTCTAGGGGCAGCTGGAGATATTGCCCAGGGTGAGGCCTAGAGCAGCCCCCCATATAAACACACCATGCCATATGCTGGAAACTTTTATTATCTAACATAAATTAGTTGTTACATTGGCTTGTGTTATCTATGTGAGGGTCTGCAGAGAGTTTTGATTGTGCGGCATACATTAAAATGCTTATAACAAGCTATGTAAAAATACTTTAGATATCTAATCATTAAAGATACAACCACAGTAGGAGTATCCCACAGTCAGAGATGCAAAAGCTACCTTCAGTAAATGTGGAGTATGTATGGAGTATACTTAGGCCGGATAACGTTTAGAAGAAAAAAAGCTATAAAATTTACTTTTTTTAAAAACACATCTGGCATATTTATCAGGGAATAGTTTAAAAAAAATAACTTTAAAATGTATCATTAAACTAAATGTATAGTAAACTAAAATTTATTTCGAAATACAGGGGTTTCAAGACACAATAGAACAAATAATTATGTACAAATGTGCATATGTATTTATGAAAGATAATTCACACGGTGACAGAGAGAATACCTTTTGGGCTAGTATGTCTCTATCTCTGGAAAAACTAAACTCTCTTTTTGGTGATCAGGCCCCCCGTGTCCCGCTGCTCAATGGGCTGGTTACAAGGCAGATCTTTGATCTCCTCCACTGGCCCATGTAGACTATGGAGGTTATGGCAGCTCAACGTTAGACTGCATGCCTTAAAGACATGGAACACTTGTACATAACATCATATCCCAGTGCTTTGTGTCTTAACGACACATGATCTCCTCACCATGCACCTTATTGAACATGGAACATCCGCTAGCAAACATAAAAACGAGGTCTATGCAATGCTGAAGGATGACCCAAAACTGGTGACCTGGTAAGTTTTCTTTGGCATTTTTGATAATATATTTTAAGTTTAAACTTTATATCTGTAATCAGGCAATTGGATTTTAATCCAGTTGACTTTTGATGTTCAGTGTTACTGTGTGCATGAACCAAATGTATGGTGCATTGTGGGAACACTGTAAATAGTGGTGAATACCATTCATATCCATACATTTATTATTTAGGCTGGAGGCGCCGAAGGCCCAACCCAGGGCAAGCACCTTCATCATCTCTTCTGGGTGCTGGGATATGGTGTCATATGCCTGAAGGACACTTAAATAAACTGTTCACTGGAGAGCCTAAATGCCCAATTAGGCCACATGCTTCTGGTTTGGAGGCAGAAGGGCTACTCCCCTGCCACCCTGGATCTGCCACCCTAGAATACAGATATGCCAGTTCTAAATCACCATCCTACTTTACCTAATCTCCTAGAGACACCATGTTAATCAACTATGCATTATTACATTATTATGCTATTTTATCTGTAGAACACTGTTTATATATATAACTTATTATTATTTATTGTTTTATAAAGTGTCATTATATTCTTCAGAGCTGTACAATGAGTAGATGGTACACACAAAGTATATAAATAACAACAAGTATATAACAATTTGACTTTGAGAAATAACAGAAGAGTAGGGACTGCGCAAACGAGCTTACACAAAAAAGTGTCTCTAATAACATTTTTGCTAAAAAGAAAAAAATTATAAAAAGTAATTACTCAACTGGAAGGATGCTGCATTTTCCTGATTTTAGTTTTTAAAAAATCCTTAGCGGATAACCAATTAAAATCTAAAAATAAATGCTTGGCAGCAGTGACAAACCAAAAATGGTGATTTCAAATCGGAGTAATTGGAGTAAAAATATCAAGGTACTCCCTACATTACTGAAAAAAAAAGTAAGTGTAGAATGAAAGGTTGGCTCTCTAAATGAAGTATGGATATCATCACTTTGAAATACAAGAGTTGTTTAGTTTGAACCAAAATCTATTTTCGACTCTCTGAGTGCAAGAAGTATGTGTAAGAGCTAAAAGTCTGACAGGGCCCGCCATGGTCTACATAATAATTATCTAGGAAAATGGCCTCTGGACACCTGCAGCCCACCTCCAACTCTGAAAGGAAACGTAACTTAATCATACAGGAAACATCTCCATTTACTTACCGCTGTGAGAATTTAGGTGCATTTCTAGCGCTCTTGAGTTAGAAAAACTTTTTGTGCACTGCGGGAAGGGACATACGCTGGACAGTTGCTGAGAATTATCTTCAGTGTCCTCGGAGATTTGAGCGTTTTCTCTTTGTCTCCCGCTGCAGTAATACATTAGGTGCGCTTGCAAGTTACGCTCACTCCGATACCAAATTCCACATGACTTGCAGGGAAATATATCTTCTGCAATTAAACAAGGAAAAAGGGCACTGTTCAAACCGAAATGATAATAACAATTCATTAGCTCTGTCCTGTTAGGGACTCTTCAGAAGAGCTTGCAATCAAAGAGAATGCACATGACTGAAAGTAATAAAACATATCACAGACTGTTTAACGAGACCGTGATGTGTTTAGCTTTTATGAAAAAACACATTCAGAGTAGTCGAAATGTTACTTGAGTGTTTTTGTCACCTAAATGCCACATCTAAATGAAGCTCTTGGTGCTGCTAGACAACCCATGTGATGAATAAGATAAACAGTTACTATCCAAATATATATATATATGTGGATTTTTGGTTTTCAAGAAACTTATAGAAAACATGAGCCTGCCTTTAATTTCTTACTTGCTTACTTTCTTTCTAAAAACTCACCATTATTTTAAAGCCAGTTGATTTTTATCAAAACACCAAAAACCCAATAAGAATTAAGCTTCCTTTTCAAATATACATTTTTTAAACAAAGATAACCACCTTTAACCAGAGTAGATTATATAAGACTACATATTAGAATGTTGAATTAATACTGTTGTTGTCCAGCGTTTTGAATAATATTTCCAAATTAATTGATATGGTGTAAAAAAACAATGTTTACAAGAAATAGTCATTTCTTGTAATACATTTTACCGCATGTAAATAGCATTTCAGAATGCAGAAACTTAAAAAAAAACAAACTGTAGAACACTTACTATTGACAATGGCTGTAGGTAAAATAGAAGCCATGGCAGCCTGTTGAGGCAGGAGCTGTATTGAGTCCAGCAAGCGAGCAGGGTACATTCCATCAGTAAGAGACATTGGAGCGGCAGCTTGTAGCCTTGAGTCAAAATCCACAAGAAAGGCAATTAACTCTTCCCCTTCAGCAATAGACTTAGTAGTCGTACACCACAGTTGTCCACCTATAACGATATAAGACAAATCATGTTTAACGTGACAGCAAAGCTAACAGGAGTGACGTGCAAAGGAAGTATTTGTTTTCACAAAGCTATAAAGGTTAGTTCTAGTATCTGAAGGATCACATACGACCAAGTACCTGTACAGTCCTGAACTATGGATACACACATGTAATCGGGTAAGAGGCGCAACAGCAAGATGCATTCGTACAGAGAGACACCCATATAATAACATACACACACACGCTAACATTCCTACACATGGATCCAAGCTTCCGCATCAGCAGAGTATCTCTGCTCCTGTGACTGCAGACTTCCCATTGCATTATTGATCATATTTCCGAAATGTTGTATGTTTGTGCCTCTGCAAATACCCCTGCTACTGGAGAAGAGCCCCTTGCACCTAGGGAGCCCCATCTGGGGCCACTGCTTTCCTACTGTGCAGTCTAGGCAACTATATAAACTGCAGAGCATCAAGTAAACAGAAACTGATGGCCCCTTTCCACCAGTGACCATGGAGCTAATGCCATTTTCTCCCCATTACTAATCTGCCCCATGCCAAGAGTCATGGGAGTTGTACATTGAATCCACCAGGAGAGTTACCTGTTGGCACGTTATCTACTGAGGTCCCTGACTGCACATAGAAGGGACTAAAAACCACAAAAATTAAAAAGGGATTGCTGAGTTTTATAGGTTATATCATTGCGATCTGCTGATACTTCTGACGGAATGTGATCAGCCTTGATAAAGGCATTCTCCACGACACAGCTCTCTTGTAACTGGTATTGCTTTTTTATTATTATTTATGCTTATTGTTGTATAATTTTCTCTTGTTGTATAAATTTTTCTTTATGCATTTTTTTTATACAGCATTGCTTTATTTTTGTAATAAATTGCATATTTTTGCATAATTTAGTGTGTGCACCGCCTTATTTTTACTTTTGGCCATCTATTTTCTGTTTTGAATTACATTGTTGATTACATATCAACAAAGGGTGACATTTTTATGGGATCATCCATTAAAAATAGATCATGCGTGATATATTAATGAGCTGAATAAATAAATTTATGTAACTTGTTTATACAGATTAAAAATCACTTTAAATTGTGTTATCTGTATTTGCAGACATAGGTATAAAGTCATATCTGTTTTGGCTGGGATAATATGCCATACTTTATAGTTTCATTTTTTTGTTTATGTAGTACATCGATGCTATATCTACTACGCAAGGGAAAAAGTGTATCCGTTGCTGTGTTTATCATATAAGATAACTGTCTTTTCAACTTCACTTCATTTTTCTTCTCAAAGAGATTATAAATTTAAAACAACTTATTACAGGAATCTGCTGGGAGAGATAATGTCAGATGATATTCTATAGCAATTTGCAAAATTTGGACATTGTTTCATAAAAAAAAAACCAGTTAATTAAGCAGTTATGATTGCTTCCAAGATGAGAAAAAAAAATGTTAGTGAGAAACGCTTTTCAGAGAATTGCACAATGAATAATTAAGTCTTTTATTGCTGTATAGAAAGTAATGCACTTAAAATTTGATGCACTTTAAGTATGATGCACTTTATAAATTAAAACAAATATAATGCACTTTATTAACTAATATATAGTACTGTAGTTGTACCTTCATACTCACCTGATATTGATATCAACTATCCTCTTCTTTTTAATGTGGCTGTTGTTTATATTATACAAACTCCTCCTCTTTTTAATGTAGCTACTGTTTTTAATGTGACTACTGTTTTAGAGCACATGAAAGACAAACGAAGCATGTTTTTATTCCATTTTATTTCGTTTATTCCATTTATAACATATATGGATTGCCGAAGGGAAGTCTGCCCGTTTTTTCGAACCCAGAGAGTTTTTTCGTTTTGGACTTCTTTGGGGCAAGCCGTTATGTTTTCCTTCGTCCAACCCGGAAGTGCGCTTCGTCAACTACGCATGAAGACATCCATGGATACTTACAGAGACGCAGCGGCGTCATGACGCATACGGACGGGATGACGCGGCTAGGACTCGATTCCCCACGCATGCAACGCGATGACGTACCCGGAAGCACCTATATAATACGGACCACGGACTTTTCGAACGGTTAATTTGATTTTGTTCTGTTTTTAATACGTTTATTTTACTATTGGTTTATTGTCTCCTGAAGAAGCCGACGTGCTATCGGCGAAACGCGTCGAGACCAATAAAATTTATACATTTTACAGCTGTTTCCGGGAGTTTCCATTAACTTGGCGTTTGCACATTACTCTTTGAGTTGTGCTACTTCATTCATGTAAGTGCAGTTTGGTTTTTCTCCACTGTCTCCTTATGATACTGCACCATTGTGGTTCTCCTTGGTTTTACAGCCTTCAAGTGTACCTTATCCGTGGTTTGATGAGCCCTATATCCCCAGCCCACTTGTGAGTGGATCTTATATTTTATTTTCATTATTGGATTTGCATATTGCACTATTGGTATTTGTTTTTTGTTCCCCCATGTATATGCACTCCACTATTGGTTGTTGAATTGCTGTATAGTTCTATGGACTACTTAAACTATCAACCCACAAACTGAGAAATTCCACCCTGCCACAAAAATAATTTAATCCTCAAATTCTTTCAGCAGTCAAAATGTTAATGCAAATAAAAAAATATAAGTGGACTAAAACTAGGTTCTTGGAATATTGTAAGAAACTACAATGTATTAGAGAAACCAACCTAAACAAATTAAATTAGTACATTTTTTTTTACTGTAAATGACCATGTTGTTCTGCTGTCACCCGTATGTTGATCGGCCATAGGACAAGGCAAGGGGGCGCATAAACAAAGTTATTTTTCACATCTGATTAGATACAGTATGTTCTGGTTTATCAGGGAATGTGCTGCCAGTTAACAGAATATCAGAGGTCTTGGAACGGATTAGAAACAAGATGGCTATTTTCAAAAATCTGGCAAAATATTCCAAATACCGGTAATAACAATACTCTCTATAAATCCGTTTTGTAAATACACAATTATGTTAAAGATGCAGTTCCACATTGGGGGGGAAACATTTATTGCACTCTAAGACCTAAGCAGAACTATCACTTCTTTTTTTCATAGAACCTATAATCACATAAAAAACAAAAGAGAAACCTTTGTGAGACTTTTTCAGTTTTTATTGCAACAACCTATCTGTGATGTTTCATCACATGGCAATTAAGTGTTCACAGTAAAACATATGAATAAGACAAAATATTTTGTTTAAAAAAATGATTTCTGAGAAGGCTTGAGAAATTTTACAAGCAGTAAGTAGTTACAAGTAATACATTCAGCAAAGTAGAGGCAATTATTAAGTATAAATAAAAAAAATATATATCTACATTATATTTGTTATTATATATAAATTTTATGGTTTATATGTTCAGTTATAACTACCCTTTAAAGTCCAGACTTCTGCCACTATATAGGTTAAAACAATGACATTGTACAGAACAACAACATATGTTATTCTAAGATTGTGGACTAAATGAGCTAAGGCCATGGCAACTATTATAAATTTTTTATTTTTTGCCAATGGCAAAGACTTGATACACAACCTACCATTAGTAGTATTTAAAAGTTCTTATTGACAATTCTCACAGAAACCAGAACTTAAAAACATAATTTCAACCACACTGTGTAAATTACATTTAATCAAATTAAAATGAAATCTCTTTATTGGTAAATCTTCAGAACTTGCACTTTAACACATCACATATAATTTTTAGGACAATTTGACAAAAACTTCTGAATATTAGTCATGAAGAAGCCTTTCCAAATTAAAGGGAAAACACTCATACTAAGTTGATTTCCCCCAATTTGCTGATGTCACCATGCCGACCTACAGCCAGGATGTCTTACTTATTAAAATAGCAGATTTAAATAAGGTATGCTTGCATTCATTTCTTTAACATATACACACAATCAGTTGTGTTGTCTTTTAATAACTTTTGCAGCTCATACAGACATAAGATTATTATTATTATTCTTTATTTCTAAAGTGCCGACAGATTCCGCAGCGCTGTACAAGGTGAAAAGGTTACAGATAATGGCAGGTACAATACAACAATTGACATACAGGTACGAGAGGAATGAGAGTGATGACCTCGATGACTTGTGATGACTTATGATGTCAAGAAGTTGATTAAAGGACACAATATTGTCCTTAAATATGATGCGATTTGCACTAGAGGAGTAATCTTAATAATGATCAATAATCATCAATATTAGTATATGTTATTGATAATTACTAGTTATAAATTTAATGAAAATTTTCAAGATATTAAACTAGATTGACAATTTTTACTCCTCAGTTGTAAATAAACATTTATTTTGGGGAGATTGAGAGATATTTGATTTTAACAAATTATTCTTGATGTGGATTCATATGTTATCCCATTAAAATTCATGTTTTGTTCTTCCTTCATGTATAGCGGTTTTTTTTAGTTGCTGTTTCTTAAATCTTTTGTACTCGTATCCCCCGCTGTTTATAATCAAGATTCTTAGGCAAAAAGATCTGGTTCTTAGCAGGAAGCTTATATATTTTGTCCATAACTGCTGTCAAAACTAAAAGGAAGTGTACTGCAACTTTTGATAATAGAGAATGAAATCATAGTTCAAACCTGATTAAAATTTGTAAGTTTCTGCTGTTCGTACAAGAATGAGGGGTCTTGTGTATCTCTCTAGACCGCCAAAATGTTCATTTGCAGTTTTCATTATTTTAAATAAATCAGTGTCTGTACAATGTCACAGAGCCCTTTGCTGATAAACTCTAATTAAGATTAAGACAAGGCTTTGGAAAGAATCCCATCATTAGCAAACATGATAAACACAAAAATACTCCCAGCTTGTCAACTACAAGCAACATGACTATCTGTTGCTAGGCTACAGAGCTGACAAAAGCTTCAATTATATTACAGTATGAGAGCGAACCTATACTGCATGCGCAAAATGGAGCTTGCGTATCACAGAATGTACAAAGGCAAACTATGGAACAAACCACATACACCGTCCACACGCACACACGCACACATTACATGTCCCACGCATGCAACATAGGCTTTCGTTGTCACTCGTCACGTATTCTACCATATTCCCCCCAGACTCTGACCTTTCAGCAAAAGACTTGGGGTTTAGCCACCTTCGCCATCCCCAGCACTGCCTCTCAGGAAATAAACAGAACCATATATATATATATATATATAAAAATACCAATATATCATCTAGCATCAATTCCAAAGGAAAAATTAAACTCCAGAGTAGTAAAACGTTGTGGACCAAAAATTATTTGGTACCTCAAGCGGAGCTTTAGTAATCTTTTGTCAACATTTTGTCACGTTCAATCACCTACTCTCTACTACTTACAGTATTTATGTTAGATTTACTGGTAAGCAGGGTAAAAACCACAGGGCTGACTGTCAGTATTGGTGTTTCAGTTGTATGAGTAGTATGGTTTCAAGGAGGAACATCATCCATTAAATATGTGAAATTAAAGGTTTTTGGACAGGGGCAACCTTAGTGCCAGGCAACTCAAGCAGGTTCTTGGGGTACCTTAATCGGGGGCACATGCAGTCACCCCAGAAAATGTCCCCAGTGTCTTGAATTAGGCCAGGGGTTCAACAGAAGCCTCTACAAGGTGCAAAAGAGGTCTATGCTTATAGCCATGTTCTACTTGTAATAAGGAACACAAGGTGTATGTGTGGGGCAACAAGAGGGCTTCTTGCTTGTGGAGCTATTTGGTCAAGGACTGGCCTTGGATAACGCCAGGAAAGCCTGAACATCACTAATTATTAGCAATCAAATTACGGCTTCAAAGAGCCAGTATAATGTATATAACTGCGGGTGTGAGATGAGATGGTCAGCTATGCACACTTTAAGACCATTAAAAGAGAAAAATAAGGAAAAATTCCTACACAGTAACACATGATCAATCATACAACACACAATTTGGAAAGATATAGGGTTTACGTCAGGAATTAAGAACTAAAGATACAGCAGCCAAAGAAAAAATTCAGACCGCGACAAATTAAAATCTGAACTATTGACCCCCTGAGCTAGAAATCAAGAAATGCATTTTTTTCCCCCCCAGGGTCAATTTTAGTGGGCTTACTGTTCCTGTAAATTGCAGGAACTCAGACAAAGCATCATCTCCCAGAGAATAAAATAAAACCGAAGCAATGGAACGTAATAGATCTATTTTTTACCATTTAGAAAAAAAAAAAGTGATTATCTCTCAGCAGGATGCCGTGTAACAGTGGAACAACACAGTGCCGGGGTGCAGTACACATGTTTTAATTAGACATAACTGTCTGAAGTTTTTGAAACACCATCGTTTTCATTTATTCCCATTACTCATTATCTTCTTGCCTTTTTTGCTCTTTTTCATTTATGCCCATTATTTAATTTTATTTCAGACCTTTCCTGTTTCTAAAGTTTTAGGTTTTTATGTAGTATTTTTTTTTTTTTGCTTTTTAAGATTCTCTACTGCATTGTAACCTACATAACTGAACTTTAAGAGCATACGTCGTTTTCTTTTATTTCATTTCAATATGCAAACCTACTGTTGGTATCCTAATTATATTGTATGGTAATTTACTCAGAGCTTGCTAAGATCCCATAAATGCAAAGAAACATAGAAACTCAGAATTATACGTCGAATAGGAACCATTGGAGCCAACTCTCTAAAGCTCTAAAAAACTCAGTCCTTGGTCTTGTATATGTCTAAATGTCCTCATCTCTACAACGTCTACTAGAAGCCTGTTCTACTTATTTATTACACTTTCAGTAAAGTAAAAGATAACAGGGTTAAAACATTAAGTTATTCTCTTTTTAAATGATAACAATAAAATATTTTTCCTAGCATTACTTTTCATCAGCATCATACTCTTCCAAATACAAATATGGTAGAAGGAGCATCCGTCACTTCTACCCCCCCAAAAAATAGATGCAAAATGAACAAATGGTGGTTCTAATATATAAACAGCTATATAACTATTGCTGTTCTCATAAAAAAAAGCCTACCATAAATACCCAGACATGTTGCTAGTGGGTGGCTAAAGCCCAAATTTTGTTGTAGACCACCTTGACTTGTGAAGATTTAGACTACTGGAAACAAGTAGCAAGTACATTGGTAAAGTCTTCAATTTATATGTCGGATGCGTATTGTGTATGGGGTGTGTGTATAGCGTATTTTGGTTGACTTATATTATCTTCTGTTCATGGCGTATAATATTGGTGATTAATTTGAAATATTAAAGACAATTTAAAAAAAAAAAAAATTTTAATCCGTCCAGTAATTTGCAAGCCATACTCACAATGTGTGATCTGATTAGAAAACACTATCTTTAAACGTAAGACAAATAAGATCAACGGACACAGTAAAAAAAAAAACCAACATAAAAGACATAAACCTATAAAACTATGCTAATTTAAAATTAAACACAAACGTCCAATTCATTTTCCTTGCAAGCATTTGAAACAAAAAAAAAACAACTGCTAATTAAAGACCCCTTTCACTGCCGCAGAAGCCAATGCCCAGATCTCGTATTAGGTGTTAACACACCACGTATATCTATATGTAGCCACATTGTTTGATAAAAACAACATATAATGGATTCAAATTCAATAGTGTTGATATCCTTGACAGTGCAGTAGTGGATGGGAGAGAACTTATAAATTATGCTTGCCCCTTCTTTGAAAATGCTTTGGAGGTTTCTTTGTGCACTGGCAAATACAGTAGCAATATGAGGTATTGTGTGAATCCTCCTGCACAGCACCTGATAAAAGAATAAAGAACTGTGACATATTCTTAAGACAATAGAGGAATTAAAAAGAAACAATGAGCCAGCTGCTTCATTAATACAATCAAAAGAAAGCCCAGCTCGGGAGAAGTCCAGATAATTAAGCACTACTGTTTTACACTTTCCTTCTATAAAAATTGTAAAAAAAAAAAAAAAAGCCATTAACTAGTTCAGACTTCCTTGGTACATATATGTACTTGTTTATTTCAGGCGATTAATGTCTTTTTGGAAGTCTGCATCATGCCAACTCATGCTTTGTACGGCGGTTTCAGAATGAAATATGGAATACGTGATAAAAATCAGGACACGTAGCTATAAATCAAAGCGTTCCAAAAACAGTTCCTTTCTATTGCTAAATGATTCCGTTTTTTTTTCTAGTGGAATATCTAACCAAATATAGTGTTCTGATTTACTTACGCCAGGCATGAGTTTGTTAATAGTACAGAGAGCACATATCAAAGTGTTGGTGTCATTTCACACAATAATCACCATTAACTATGAGTCTTTAACTCAGATTTTGAAATTTTTCCTTTTATTTATTTTTCCTTTTATATATTGGCCACAACCTTAAATCAAAAAAACGCTGCAAGATTAGTTTTAAAAAAAAGGGGTTTTCACCTTGTTATTCAAGTTGCGTTGCAGAATACGACGACATCACGACGACGGCTACACAGAAAACCTCACCCCTATAGGATAATTACAAATATGTAGATTTTTCTAGGGATGCTTGTACATTAGAAGACTTCATTATTAATATAAGATGATTTGAGAATACCAGAAGATATTTGTTTTCTAATACGTATGTAATGAGCATTATATCCAAAAAATTAAGAAACGGTAAAATCTGAAAAGAATCGAATAAATGTTTTTTGGATCACAAGAGCCCATTCCGGTTAGTAAAAAGGTGGTTAGCTGACATGTCCTAATAATCAGTTGTTTTTTTAATGCGTTTTTGATGTGCCATGATCTAGGAATTAGACGGACAGTAGAAAACTAGGCTTCTAATGAATGCAGCGACAACAGCCAAAAAACTT
>VKOC01000006.1:38226026-38277264 GCA_009364415.1 Spea multiplicata
TTTGCGCTTTGGGGTTCACGTGCTATGAAGCCTCCTGTCCCTGATGTAGCCTGCATATGCCTCTGCCTATCGCACGTGGGATAGGAAGAAACCCTATTTGGCTCAATTGCTGCCACACTTGCTAAAGCGCCGGCTGAGCCGCCCAAATGGACCCTGTTCGCAGAGTAAAAGCTGTGCAAGCGGGGGAGGAGCTCCCAGCCACCACACTCCCTGCCCAGCCCGCAGTCTCCCTGCCCTCCCCAGTGACTGACTGCAATCCTGCAGTCACACTGACGAGTGGCCCCGCCCCTTTCCTTGTAGCATCCACACTGCTCAGCAACTCATCTAACAGTAAGTATAAAATATTTGGGCTGCTGAAAGTTAAGGGGGTGCGGGTTAATTTAGGGGTGGTTATGGTTACTGGGGTGCTTAGGGTTAATTTAGGGACAATCATGGTTGATTGGGTCTTTAGGGTTAATTTAGGGGCAGTTATGGTTGATGGGGTCTTTAGAGTTAATTTAGGGAAATGTATTTTAACCTGTACATTATGTTGTAAATGTACATTTCATTTTCAAAATTTATATTTTGTGAACCCCCATTGGAATTACCCACCAGCCGCCACTGCACAGTAAGTCTCTGACCTGGTGCTGGTAGCAGGTTACACTGAGCTCCGTGCAAAGGATGGATTCGGCCAATCAGGAGAGGTTTCTGAACTCTCAGCTAATCAGGAGAGTTGAGAGGTCTATCCTGATTGGCTGAGACCTCCTTCACTCAGCGCTCTCATTCTGAGAAAATGTTATTTTATATAGCCTGTTTTTAGTTGAGAGTTTTCTAATTTTGCGGTCATTTAACATGCTAACTGAAGCCTGTAGAATCTGAGATGTAATGCTTAGTTTTTTGCAATTTCTCTGAGCATTGCATGGTCTGACCTAGGATGAATTTGCTGGGATTTCCATTCCTGGGGAGATTGTCTTGAATGTTTTCTACTTTTGAATACTATTATAACACACTATAAGACCATACGTGGTAAGATCTAACACAGACTGTAACAACATGCTCACATGCTAATGCCAAACACACACACTCTAATATACACTGACATCATACACTTACACTAACACCATACACTTACACACTCAGACATCAAATACATATATACACACACATTCTTACTTACCCCGAAGAGAAATCCATGTTCAGAGCAGCTTGCAATTTCTTGGTGTAAAACCAAGTTTGATAAGTCTTCCAATTCAATGAAAATTTCCCGCTGACGGAATTCCCTTGTGTGTAAGAATTATCTTACATCAACAGTGAATAAGCAGTATCTGATGTATCAGCGACTTTATTTTTCAGTTGGTTATGGTATCATTTTATGATTCTTAGACACACGAGGCACTGCACAATAATGCTCTCTAATAGTAAATCAGAGAGAAATGAATACACTATAAAGTGAAAAGTAGGGCAGGGAAAATATATACTGTGACCAGTGTTCCCTCTAAGCTGTGCGCTTGTCCAAAAATTGCGCGCACAACAGTTTTTCCCAATAAAAAAAAATTGTGCACACCAGACAATCACACCTATATGATCTTGTTGGACATTTCATTCTTAAACCTTTCCCCCCTCCCCTTGCCACTCTAACATCCTCCACTCTTCTGGGAAAGCTTTCCGCAACATTTTGGAGTGTGCCTGTGGGAACTGTGCCCATTCAGCCAATGGAGTATTTGTGAGGTCAAACACTGATGTTGGCTGAGAAGGCCTGGCTCACAATCGGTGTAACAATCAATCCCAAAGGTGTTCTATGAGGTTAAGGTCAAAGTTCTGTGTAGGCCACTCAAATTCCTCCACACCAAATGCATTTGTGGATCTCTATTGCAATAAGCAGGGCCGGCCCTACAATGGGGCCGACTGGGGCAATTGCCCCAGGCGCACTTTAGAAGGGGCGGCACTTTGCCCGGCTCCGAGCGTTTTTGTTTTTTTGAAAGCTGAAGAGAAGAGCAGGGGCGGCCGAGTGTTGTTTCGCTTACGCGGCTCGGTCGCCCCTTCTCTCCTCTGCGCAAAGTCTCCCTGTTCGGTATCTTGGTGCCGGCTTGTGAGGCGAGCGCCGAATGGCCGTCAGATTTCCGCGCTCAGCATTAAAGCCGGCCCCCGTGGCAGTAGCAGGGGACTCTGCCGCGGGACTCTTTAAAGGTAATTACGGGGGGTGGGGGGGTGTCGGCGAAACGTTTAAACTTCGCCCCAGGCGGCGTTAAGTCTTCGGCCGGCCCTGGCAATAAGATTATTCTAGACAGATTTGTTGAGCATTTCTCTGTCTGGCTTTTTGGAGTACTCCCCCATTCCTCCGATCAGTGGGTATGAATGGAGGCTCTGCCCTTTTGTAGAAGCACTCCAGGAGGCTTGGTTAAAAGAGCTGATACCTGGCAGAAGCAGACAAAGAAAAAAAAACAAGAAGATACAATGCTGCGGAAAAGGAGACAAGGACTTGGAAGTGGTTGGCAGAGATAGTAGCGAGACATTGAGATAGAGTGTGGCATCAAATTTATTTTTGGAGTGGAAAAAGCCTTAACCTAAAAGGACAAAACCATTGCATTAAATCTCATCTGTCACTTGGTCACCCAGTGCTCAAATTTGCCCTCCTTGCAGGGAAGTAACATCTAGTTCAGGCTAGATTACCATACCTAATGCGTCATCTGCAAACACGGACACATGGCTTTTGGAATTTTCCATTAACAACCACTCTCACAATTCTTTTCATTAGTACAGTAAGATTGTATGAGGAACTGTATAGAATGCTTTAACAATATATAAATAAATCACAGCAACTGAAAGACCCAGGTCTGTACTTTTGCTCAGCTCTTCATAGAATACAATTGAGTTAATCTGACACTATCTGTCCTTCCTAAAACTGTGATGATTCTTACTAATGATGGACAATATGCAATCCTGAATATTATCCCTAAGCAAGCTTTCAATTTCCCCATCACAGATTTAGTCTTTTAAGCCATTTTTGAATATTGATAAAACTGCAAGAAAAAATCCTTGAAAATCAAAAGCAATGGCCTACCTATTTCTTGGCTGTATTCCCAATGTACACGAGTATGTATATATCACCTAGCCCTGAATTTTAACCAGATTTAGCCATTTTATGACCTTGTCCCGTGTCAACTTGCAGGCATTGGTTCTGGTATACACAGAGGCAAATTAATTTAAGTTATGCCACTGATCCTTTAATTTATATGTTATATCTCTTTTCCTGACTGACTGGTTTTAATTTACTATGGTTTAGGCGTGCTGTAACACAACTGTCATTACCAATCATATATATACTATACAATGCCCAGGCTCCATCAATGGCTTAAAATTGGCTGAGAAGAGACAAGTTGTATCACTGATAGCCAGCGTCAAACCCTGATTAGAATGCACATGGGTTTTATTTGTGATAAGACTTTACTGGCACTTAAAGTATGGTTCCAGCTTCTTGTGAAGCATCTCTACCTGGAATACAATGACTTTGAAATAAAGAGATGCACTTTTCTGGAAATAATAAACACGCATAAACTCACCTCGAGATAAGATCACTTGATTCGTACGGTCTTGTTATTGCCATGTTCATCACTGCGCGCTGTTTAACAGGCTTTCTGCACCTGATAGATGTGAACTCCAATACTCAAGCATAATCTAGCAATGCATCAATGACCTACCTGATTACACAAGTTCCTTACTGCACGCAACGTTCTCCATCTCTCGGCTGAGGCCAAAGGTTGAAAGCTGAGTACAACAACGCAGATAATGTCACCTCTTAGAAAGCATAACTTCCCTTTGAGTCTCTTTAATGTCCAAATAGATTCATTTCTTTTTAATAGTTGCCATCCCTGATCATTGTCCTATTGATTTTTGCACAATCCTGTATAGCTAAAATGTTTGAGCTCATAAATGAAACAATTACTAGGACATTATGGTGATTCTTGTATAATTGCAACTTACAGATGAGGTATTTTTATAGACACTCGTGTTAATGTTCATTAGAATGTCAATGCTTTCTGTTGGTGAAATGGAACTTTACCAATGGGAGGGAGTAAGGTGGAATGTTTCTGCATGACAGACAAATCCAACCAAACGTTCTAGTAAAACAGCAACCCATGTTGCAGTAAATGTGTTAAACATGGTTTATTTACTCATATGTTGGGTGGTGAGTAGAGTTCAGGGTTTGGTTATCTTACCAGACTAAAAACTTAAGCTGCATGCTCCTCACCTTCTAACACTCACACAGGGAGCTGTGAAATTGATGGATATGTGTGCTTTTGTAGAACAGACCTCCATCGCTGCTCCATTGTGGCCAACTTGCAGCACTCAACTACAGATAGGCGACTTAGGGTGACCTCATGTCCCAGGGCAGCCTCAGTCCCCATTTGAAGCCTGAGTGAAGGAGGTCTGAGATTTTTCAACTCTCCTGATTGCCTGGGAGTTCAGAAGCCTTTCCTGATTCCTTCACACCAAGCTCGGTGTAAGCTACAGCCAGCGCCAGGTATGCATGTTTGACTGTGTGTATGTGACTGTGTTTGTCTGTTTGTGTGACTGTGTGTGTAATGTCTGGTAATAGAGGAGATAATTCTCTGAATCTGATCATGCCTGGTAATAGAAGGGTTAACAATCTGAATCTACTCATGTCTATAATGATAGCATGTATACTATCTGAAATCAGCATGGTTCCCAAGGCTTCCTAATAATCAATATATGTGAATCAGGGTGTATGTGATATATATACATATACATATAAAATATAAAATGTATTTATGTGTGTGACGGCGTGTATATATGAATCAGTGTGTATATGAGATATATATATATAATGTATTTATGTGTGTGATGGTGTGTATATGTGAATCAGTGTGTATGTGAGATATATATAATATAAATGTATTTGTGTGTGACGGTGTGTATATGTGAATCAGTGTGTGTATGTATGTATGTATGTATGTGTATATATATATATATATATATATCTATATATATATAATGTGTGTGTGTAATCTTATCCACTTCGTAGTGTGTCCCTGAATGTCAGAAATCAAATGTGGTCACCGTAGAAGACGTAAGCGTCTTTATTCCACCATGAACATGTGTGGGGCCACAAACAGGACAATTTTAAGCAAGTGATAGACAAATACCCAGGAACGTCAGATAATTAATTCTTAAGATATTTTAAAGCTTTAATAAATGTATAAATTTGTTAGCCACATAAGTTTATATTTATCAATAAATCAAACATCAGCTAATCCGACTATACATATCAGCATGTACAATAAAATGTTTTTTTAGGTGGTTATGGTTTTCAGTGTCAAAAACTTTTCCCGGGAAGCTGCGCTCAGAGAGTTAATTTTTTTTAGCAACAATATATTACCGGTCCAGGTGTGAAAATTACCCCAGAACCCCTCAACTTTACCTAGCAACGTGACACACAGGGTCATCTTTGCCCTAAACAGCTTGTGAGTGCCACATTTACCACAAGCAGCTTTCTAAACAAGTTTAGGAGGAGACAGAAACCAAACGGGTTGCGGGGTCGCCCCGGGCAATTGTGAACGCTGCGACCACTGTAGTTACGCCACTGTACTTAATGTAAGGAAAATAAAAATGTACATGTTTTAAAAATAAATCCCCCTTTTCTTCCACACGATGGCAGCGCAATTCAACTGGAAAACTTACTGATAATGACTTGCAGCTAAGCAGGACACTGAATATGCCATCCTGATTCATGTTAACTTTTATTTTAAAATGTCCCATTGTGTAGTACGAAATTTGTATATAAGATATACTTACTAATTATACAACAAATCATTGATGACATATATAACTGGATGTGTAAACAGCCATTCCTATTTGCATGTAGCTAATATACCTTCTAAACATTTTGGGTTTTTTCCATTTTCCAGGTGTTGGTACAGAACAATCAAGATTTCAGTAAACCAATAAATTAAAATATTGAAAAATATTTTAAATTAATTAATCACATCGCTAGCCTTATTAATATAGCCATTATTTATCTTTGAATATGGGTTTTAAATATAGCAGTTTGCTGTTGTAAAGGTACAACTCATAATACATATACGTACTGTATGACTTTTTTACTCAGTGGGGTGATAGCCATGGTGCAGGGGCAAGTCATCTTCAGACTCTCTAAATGTCTATCAAGACACTGGAAGGACGTGAAGAAAGCAATGAGATTTAATGGAACCTTTATAAATGTTATTTAATTCAGTAAATGTAGGTAATGTAAGTTAAAAGTAAACACTGATACTACATTGAAAGAGGAAATGGGTTCAGAATCTACTTAACCTTCATTGTCTGGGAAACTACTGTTTAGAATATCAGAATAAGGGGCGCATGAACATGTGGAGAAAAATAACAAAACACAATAGTGCAATACAATCAAATATAGTGTGGTGATAAATAATATGTTGCACTCACAAAAATAATAAGTAAAGAAGGCCCATCAGATAGAAGGAAATCTTCTTGAAATCTGGAAAGCAAATGAGGAAACCAATGGTGCAGTATTACAAAGCTATGTTTAATATATAGAAGCTCGTAAACTCACAAGAGTGTTGGCATAACCGAAAATGTTATGCTAAAAGGCACAAATTAAAACGTCCAGCGAACGCGTTTCGCCAAAACTCCGTTGGCTTCTTCAGGAGAATAAAAGAGTAAATGGAGTACAAAAGAGTAATCCGTAAGTCCAAAACTTCGAATTTCAATCTTTTTAAACTGTTCCGGTAGCGTCCTCGCAGCTGCAGCCCATGTACGCACGTCATCGCGTAACCACGTATTGACGCGATTACGTCCGTATAGTACCCGTCATTTGCATCTTTCTCTGTCCTCCCCGGAGGAATATTCAATATTCAATAAGGTTTATTCAAATAAACAAATACTTGTGAGGAGAACGTGTAGGGGTATATTCAACATTTATATTTTTCATTCACGTTATTTCACATATTAATTTATTCCACGTGAAGGTGTTTATTCTGTTGTTTATTAAACTACTGTTTAGAGCAAAAAATAATGCTTATCTGATCAAATTACTAATTGGGTATCATGGGAGTAAAAGTCTATCAACTATACTCCATGCTCACCCCTGGGTTTACAAATGCCTTCCTAAATGGGGGAAAAAAGGGACCCAAAACACAGTCAAGACCACGGGAAGAAAGCAGGCTACTCATCTGCCTCCAATATGTGGGAATGGCACCATAGGGTGCAGCAGGGCCTACAAGTTGGCACATGGCGGTCCTAAAGTTAGTGAATGGCAGGATCCCCAGCATGAACACTAAGACCTTCAGCAAGAAAATGCTATTAAACTGGGCATTCTTAGCTTCTGCGTTTCTAATTATCTAACACTTTCCTGGGGGAGTTATTCTTTCTAACTTTATGTTGGAGCATATCAAAGATAGTTATTCAACGCAACAAGAAGTGGATGAAAGTTGCACATATAATATCGGCTTCCTTGGAAAAAGGGTTTTTAATATTTTTAAAGTCACGAATAAAATTACACAGAGGGTGCTATTTAAGACGCATAAGCATGTAGAGGACAGGTTGTTGCTGACTAGGAATAGTATGATCCCAAGGAAGGAACTGGTCACTACCTGCAGGGTAACTCAAATAGGAGGACTTTAATAAAATTATTCAAAAAAAATTGTTAAATAAAAATGTAATAAAATGTAAAAATTCACCATGACACCATAAGGTGTACTATCCATAGCAATAATTTGTTTTTTAAAAAGTTCCCAAATTGGCGCTTTATATTCCAAAAAATCTTGGCAAGGGGTGTGTGTTATAATACCACCATTTGCAATACCCTGTGGTGTCTAGTTTTTTTTAAATATATGGTTTAGTAGGATAAAGCTGAATTAGCCAGCTCCAAAGATGTCCTAAGACATAGGTGTAGGTTAACCAGATGTCAAAAATGCACACAAGCCCAAATGTGGCCTTTTAGCCCCAAAACGCAACACAACTATGGTATATGAGTGGTATCACTGTATCTGGTACTGGTACTGGTAGCTGAACACATATTGCGGGGCTGTTCAGCAAGGACATAAACCAGGAGCTGTAAAGTGATACCTGAAGTGCAATGTGTGTGGTAAACAAACTTACAACCACAAACTTTGACAAAGGCTGGTTGTAGAATTAGTGCATGGAAATGGTGGTTAAAATACCACCATTTGAGATAACCCAATGTGTCTAAATATATGGGGGGTGTAAATTGAATTGACCGGCTTCAAAAATGTCCCAAACATGGGTGCAGGATGACCATATTTGAAAAAATCTTTTTAAAATAGCAACACGCTACTTGCACTTTTTGCCCTATAACATGCAAAAAAGCATAAAACATTGGACAAATATAGGAGTCTCTTTAGCAGTATTTTTTCATTGGCATTTGTAGATGAGTAAAAGATTTGTTTTCTTCTTGTCCTGCAAAAACAATATGTAATTTGTGTATGTACACTAAATGAGGAAAAAGAAAACCACAGCTAAACACAAACACAGCAGAAACCTCCTCGGTCACAACATTTTTAATTACAGCCTGGTCCTTAAGCGGTTAATGTTGTATTTTCCTGTTTTGCCATGGTTACTGTTGCTGATATGTACCATGTCTTGTATCAGCAACAGTAACCATGATTGTTGATTGCTTGATGAACCTTGTGTGTTTGTGCAGCTTCACAGTACCGAACTTATAGATGGATTTGTTTTGGGTGTACTGCTTTCTTTTTGTCTGTATATACTTTGTTATGTTGTATTCTGATGTTGCATCACTGTATGCCTTGTATATGAAAAGTATTTGTTGTTTTGAAATAGCCATCTCTCAACTTCATGCAAACGCAATGGAGGTCTACACAGACCTTAATTGATTTTTAACTCCCTAGGACAGTTAGTATAGAACAGAAGATCTCCCAATACTCTCCATTGCCTGCAAAAGTTGCCTGGGGCAACTTCCAGGAACAGTGCCAAAAAATAGGACTGCCCTGAAAAATCCAAGACTGTTGGACTGTGTGCTATCCATCTTTAGGAGAGACGGTCACTATTTGAGACCCAAATTCATTTGTCCTGTTTTGTGTATAAAATATACATGAAATATATATATATATTATATATATATAATATATACACACAAATCGAGTTAATAAAAATAAATTCCTTGCCTTACTCACAAACTCACATATAAGTCATGTCCTTGCTGCTCCTAAAACCATGGCTCCTTTTGCTGTTTCATGGGTTGGTTGGTCCGACGACATAAGAGGCATTAAACCAGAAGAGGTTAAAAGTCCAAAATAATGCAACTCCATTTCTTTTTTTTAGTTCAAGTGGATCTTTGTAGGCATTTAAAAATGAACTTTATTAGCAGTTGTTATATATCAGGGGTTGACAAATTTTATTTGGATCTAGGAGCCAGATTTTTTTCTTTTTTTCTGCCCAATAACATGCACACACACAAGCACTGGCTAACACTATACATTAATAAAAATACACTATGCACACATACACACTAAATCTGGCAGTATATGTACTAAGAGAGCGGGAGAGAGAATTCTATGTGCAGCAAATAGAATTCTGCTTGGTTCAAAACATGTTATTCAAATATATAAGGTATGTATTAAATCTTTCATTTTGAAATCGTTGCATTAACCCTTTACATCTCTCTCACACAAAAGGCAAGTTGTTAACAACAACATGTTTTGGACCATTTCAAAATACTTTTTCAAAGCGGATCACAGTACGTAAGTAGCAAATATAATTGACCTAGGCCTTCTGGCCTAGAGTTTTAACATTTGTTCACATCAACTCTGGGGCCTACAATGAGTTTTTGAAACACACAAAATAATGTTTGTAATGTACTTAGATCAAAATTTACTTACTTAGAGCATTTTTGTCTCTAAAATATGGTCTTCTTTTTAATATAACTGACCCTTGTAATGTCACAGATTTTAAATGTCACTACTTGACATTAATAATATGCAGCAAAAGAAATGCAATATTTCTAAACATGTCTATTTCTAGACAAAAACTGGTCTACCGTAGTTATATTTCAAATAATTAGGCATGAATTATTCATTATATTCAAGTTAAAGATGGTTTTGTGTCAGGGTTCCACCCTACCAGCCTGGACTATGTGATAATCATATCATTGTCATGTCTACCTGCAGCCACTAGTGGCCACCCTTCCCTCTCAGCAGCACCCCTTTGTAATTACTCGACACAGCTGAGCCACGTTTAGCCCTGCCGTTTTATACCTGCTCTGCCCTTCAGTCTGGGCCTTTCCATTGTTTGCATCTATAGCTCCTTGTACTTTCCTCTGATCTCCCATGTATGCCCTTGGCTAAGTTTATGATCCAGACTTGTGTACCAGACCACCTCTGCTATTGCCCGCTTCCGCTGTGACTGAGTGCCGGTTAATATTAACATTTTTGGGGGTCGTCTTATAATCGAGCAAATACGGTATACATCCTATTTTTTTTTAAAAAAAATAGGGATTTCATTTGGAACAGACGCCCACGGAGAGGAGGATCCAGGTCCCCTGCAGCGCTGCGGGGATCTGGATCTTAGTCTTTATTAGAGGTCTAATTAGAAGATGACCTTGAATATAAGACAATGTTTTTTTCAGAGCATTTGCTCTGGAAAAAACCTTGTCTTATAATCAAGCAAAAACGGTTATTTAGAAAAAGGGTATAAAAACATGTTAGAGGACGTATTGTAGAACTCTAGACCTCTACAACTATTCACTCTCCTCCGTCATTCCCAAGAAGAAGAATCTACAGTACTCAAGTTACATCATCAAGGTCATCTGTCATCAATTGGTACTGTATGAATTAACAAGTATGTTGATGTTAAAATAAATTAACTTTTTTTAAGTAGACTTAGAAACTTTGGTCTTGATTACTCTTTGGTTACGGAAACATTTAGATATCACGTGATCTTACGTCACTTGACGTGACTCTGCTGGGTTCCTGGGCAGAGCAAAAGAAGAGACACTGTGCGAGCAACGCAAAGGCAGCCTTGGGGCAGTGCGTGGGAAATCTGCAGTTCAGGTAAGGGGGTGGGCGTGATTGGACACATATGTTGCAGGAGGAGGCGGCATTGGACACATATTTTGAGGGAGGAGGCGGTATTGGACACATATGTTTGCGCGGACACGGCGGCGCGGCATGGGCGACACATATGTTGCCGAGAAAGAGGCGGAATTGGGACACATATTTCTGCGGGAGGAGGCGGTCTATTGGGACACATATTGTTGCATGACGGAGCGCCGGGAATTGGACACATACTATTGCGGCACGGGAGGAAGGCCGGTATTGGCACACATATGTTGCGCGGAGGAGGCGGGATTGGGCACATATGTTGCGGGAGGAGGCAGGATTGGACACATATGTTGCGGGAGGAGGCGGGGTTGGACACATATGTTGTGGGACCAGGCGGTAATGGTCAGAAATTCAGCAGGAGCGCGCACAGTATAGCTACCTTGTGTCTTGTTCCTGTGCTCAGTTTTGCCATGGGTTATGACGTTTGGCATTTAATTGTATTCAGCAACCTCACCTTGTCTTTTTAAAGTATTTTTACTTTACAGCATTTTTGTTTACAACTGCCTAAAATACTGTATATCCTTATCTTGACCAGGGCCATCCTGACCCCTGGTTATCTCCTCCATGGCTACCTTGTGGCATCCTTCAGTGAAAACCTGAGCCTCTACTAAGGGGAGATCGGGGTACATGAGATTGGGGCCCTTCCAAGAGTCACCTTCCCCCTCCCTTAGACTTCAGGGGTTGCCCAGGCCACGCCACATGCTTTTCATTGTTGTCATCTCCAGATTCCTGGTGATGTAGTATATAGTATGTGACTGGCTTAGTGTAATGTGTGTGGCTGTATTAAATGTAAAGATCCAAGCAAAGCAATACACAAAGTATAATGTTTGTAATACAGCGGGTGCTACATATATCTCTTTCATAAAAACTAAGAATACTCAGTTTTAGACACATCAGTATATTAACATACAAATCTCTTAAATATCATTCTTTATAAAAAAAAAAATATCATAATTTACTACAAGTTGATAAGATAAATAAAATCGTGCTGAACAATATAAGAAGTAATTTTGTAACTAAGTTACAGAAATATTATTTATTCAACTCTATTATATTATATGTTTCTGCTTTTAGGTAAAAAATAATGACAGGTGAGTTTAAGACTTCATGATTTTTGACGATTTACTCAGTAATGAGTAGTTATAGAAGTAAATATTAGCAAGTCAGAGGCTATTTGCAAATGCTAGTTAATCTTCAACAACATATCTATCACATAAGCATGTAAATACAGAGGTCACATACAGAAAAACATAACAGCTGCTTGGAATAAATCCAGCAATAAAAAGGAGACAATTTTTTTTTTTAAATTTCCATTTTATAGTAAAAAGACATACACCAGCTGTGCATGGCGAAAATACAGAGACCACTGTTATTGAGGTCAGATGACCCTCAGACAATTAATCACTAAATCCCTACATGGTATTTGGTTAAAGTGTTTCTTACTATATTTCTGAAATTGTACTGCTTTTTGTATTTCTTTTGTTATTATTTTATAAAAAAATGAAAAGTTAAGAATAAGAAGGAATATTAAAAAATATAGTATGCATTTTATGCATATATTACAATTGCTAATATAAATTAGTTTTTATAATTTGTATTTAATGTCAACCAGAAGGATTCTCAAATAACCCACATTAGAATTTATACAAGGATGTCTTGACCATCTCCAAATATGATGAGAAGGGCTATTTACTTAGCCATACTACCATATTCTTCCATAGATCTATTCCCAAATCCCCGAAGTTCAAACTACTAAAGGGGAGGAGGCTCCTAAGGATAGCATTGAACTCGAAAAAAGGGCAGAGGAGGGCTACAATATAATACGGGAATATAACATCATTATTATTATTATTATTGTTTTATATAGTGCAATCATATTCTGTAGGGTAGACAATGGGTAGACCAGACATAACAAGTAGTATGTAACATAACAATAGGTGAGGAGGGACCTGCTCAAACAGGGTTATAGACATGCTAAGGCAGTCCCTTCCTCCATAGCTTTTGATTAATCAGAGTGTCCAGCTGGGTGATTAACCCTTTCAGCCCCCTGTAGAGCATATTGGTACGCAGTGAAAACCTGTGACAAGAAGCCCATTAGGACATACTTTTGTGTCCTGACTTTGTTGCAGCGGCAGGGACATCTCCTTTGAGATTGACATCTCTATCGACAACCCGGACCTTCCCCTGTCGGCAGACACCAGGATTGCATTGTATACCATCATTCAAGGAATGCACGATCACGTGATTGGGTATTCCCTTCCAGTAGGTCTTTACTGCTTACTCAGCATAGTCTTTCCCAAGCTGGCTGATCCCACATATTGCAATTGGTAATTCAGGGTTATGGAGCCCTGCTTGCTGATCACAGTGTGATCAGCACAGACAGATAAGGAGGAGAAGATGGAGTTTCTCCCCATTCCAAAAAATAAAAAAATAAGAATTAAGGGACAAAAAGGAAACTGATGAATTAAATCTAAATAAAACTGATAGGGACCCCAATGATATCATCATGACTTTACTGACATCAAAAATGTATGAGATTCAAAGGGATCTTGAGCCATTGTAAATAAAGTATTTTTTACTAAACAAATTGCCCTTTAGCTATATAAAAAAAATTGCTACCCCAAGCCCCTTACGGCAATAGTTTAAAAAATATGTAATATAGGACAATATGTAAAGCCTGGATGTGGCCCTCTTGAACATAAAACATATGTATCTGGTGTTTTTTTAAATCTATCTTCATGAATAATTATGATGTTTTTGTGTATTTCCTTGGTTTTGGGATAGTGAGAAGAGGTTAGAGATAGATTGTGAGAAAGGGGAAAGGTAATAATATTGAAACAAAGAAAAAAATATAGATAATGAGGAGGAGAAAGAATGATGGCAGATAATGAGGAGGAGAAAGAATGGTGGCAGTTGCCATGTGTGCAACCTGGGTGCTGGGACAAGTCCTATGGATGCAATCTGGGTGCCAGGGCTGGCCTTTGGGGTGTGCAACCTATAATCTATGCCTGGTGTGTGGATCAGTGAATATTAATGTCCAATTTTAAGTTGAGTACATCTTGGTAGTTTTCTGTTTTCTTTTTTATGCTAACTTTGTTTATACCTTAAATAATTAATTTGTTGATCTGCGATGAATCAATATTCATATTCTTAATTGTGCAGTCTGATGGGCGGACCTTTTATAGGTTATGCGTCCATGGTGTAGCTGGTCCTTTTATATATTTAAAGGGGCCCCTCACAATGTATAATTATTGCACACATTTTACCTATAACTAATTTTTGGGTTTTATTTTAGGAGTCTAATAATTATAATGATTAATAATTGCCAGTGAGGAATCCATTTTGAAGTTCATTTTGATCCAGGAAGGAATGTTCCCCCATTTCATCTTATTGTATTAAAAAAAAAACACACATCCATGCTCACACACACACACACTTACACACACATGCTGAAACATACATACATACATGCATGGTCATAAACGCTTATAGACTTTATCTCCTTCCCTCATTCACCCCCACAGTAGATGATCTTCCCTGCTTGCACAATGAGTGGGCAGTCTTTATCTGCGGGGTCAGGTGACCTTACTTTAGCCACAGAGTCTCCATTCAGGGCTACAAATTTGAGACTCAGGGGCTTAAGCCCCTGTAGATGCCCCTGAGGAGAGCAATGAGAATAATTTTAGTGAAAAATTAGGCAGAGACATATTCTGGACTAGGCCCTGGCCTAGGGTCGCATGTTTAAGGCGCGGTAGAGTCCCATCAAAAGTCACGCCCCATGCTGTGTGATTTTCTCTCCCCAGCTGGCCCTTTTAGACAAGCTCAGCACAGCCTCCATACACTGGACCATGAGCATACTTGGGAACTTGTCTGTTGAGACAGGTGCCTGTGTATTTACTAGACGTTTTCATTCAATTTCATACAAACTTGTTTTTAACTTGTTACGTTTTGTACATCTCCAAAAACGAGGGCAATGTCCAACAAAAATGTGTTAAATGTATTCGCTCTTATGCCTGCATGCTTAAACAAGCTATGATTAGCATTTTTAGCAGCGTTCCCAGAAAATATGGTTATGGTGCAAAGTGGGTACATGTGTTAAGCATTCAGAGTCCAATAAGTATTAGCAAACGCAAACTCCACAGGAGATAAGCAAGGACAGTGTGCAAAAGGTTCCCTACAGCAAAAGAAAAAATTAGGCTAAGAGATACACAAACTATGCTGAATATACGGAAAAAAGTCTTATTGGAATGTGCTAGCTGGACTGGTAAATAATACAGGACTGGATACTTATTCCTTCCTTATATTAAGTCATTTATTACAAAAGATGCATAATTACTATGAAAATGACAATTAACCATTTTAGTGCATTTACCTCTACAGACAAGCAAGGACCATACTATAATTTGGAGCTTCTTCTATTGGAGGCACTGTGTATGTGCACTACAAGCCCTTCCCCTTCATTGTTTTTTATTATATGCTGCAGGACACTGTATCACATACTGACCCCCCCCCACACGCTCCCACGGTCTCCTCATCTGTCATGATGATTAAAAAAAACAGCTGGAGAAGGTGAGGGGGGACAGAGCGAGAGAGAGATGTGTTTTGGCCCTCAAATTTATTTTCAGAATTGTGTCCAAAATGAAAGGGCAGAAAACATAAAAATTAAAAACGTTGTCCAAAATGAGTCTGGACGTTGTGTACAACTCTAGTACTTACTATTAGACTTGTGCATTCAGATTAGTCCAACCTCAATGTTAACTTATTAATTTGTGCACTTGTATGAATCTCTGAAAATGCGGAAAGACCCTCAAAGAAACAAACGAAAGGGAACATGGAACCTTTGAATATTTGCTATAAATTTGTTCACTCGATTGCTGCCATTATAACCCATTTTAGTGTTTTTTCAATAGGGAAAGTTACTGTGTGTAGAATCAGGGCCGGCCCTACAATAGGGCAGACTGGGGCAATTGCCCCAGGCGGCACTTTAGAAGGGGCGGCACTTTGCCGCCCCAAGCGTTTTTTTTTTTTGAAACGGAAGAGAGAGAGAGGGGCGCCGAGTGGTTTTCGCTTACCCGCTCGGCGCCCCTCTCTCTCCTCCTGCGGCGAGTCTCCCTCTTCGGTCTTGGTGCCGGCTTTGTAATGCTGAGCGCCGGAAGTGGCGCAATTTCCGGCGCCCAGATATTACAAGCCGGCACGGCAGAGCAGGGAGACTCGCCGCAGGACTCTTAAAGGTGAGTACCGGGGGGGGGCGCCGACGCTGGCGAGGGGCGGCATTTTAAACTTCGCCCCAGGCGGCGTTACGCCTTCGGCCGGCCCTGTGTAGAATGGTACACAATTAGTGATAGAAATAGCCAAAACAGTCCTGGTGTTAAGCGGAGGGACAGTCTTATTGGTTATGGCTGTGATTGATGGTTCCGTCATCATGTGCGTTTTTTCTTACATTTTTTTTTACCATGACCAATTTGCATTTACAGGTGGGAGGGTAGGCATAGTCATATACACTTGCTGATGTCATTTTAACTTGTCAGTAGCAACCAGAAACAGATAGAGTTACATCACAACAGTGTTGAGAGACAATACAGTCAGTGTTAGAGTGAGAAAGTGTCAGGCTTATACAATCATGCTAACTATATACAGTAAAACACACTCTCAAACAACATGCAGTAACACACATGCTAGCTAACATGCTAACAGCATATACTAAAACATACACACTCCCGTAACACCATACACATACATAAAACGCCCTTAGCCTTCTATTGTATAACCACACACGCAGCTAAGAAGATGTGGCAAATCCACATAAAAGGCGTTAATGACCTTAAAGCATGCCCCCTAAATCAGTGTCCATCTTTAGCCATTTAACTGTGTAAGGCAAAGTTACGTTTTTAAGTTAGTCGATAGTTGAGGTGTACAGTAGAAGCATTGAATACCCATACTGCATTACCTACTTGAACGATGGTAAAGATATTTTTACTTCTTTAAAATCTATTGATTCGGTATTTGGATTTATGTTTCAAGTTAACGTAAAAAAAAAAAAAAGAATACAATAGAAATCCAATGAGCCGGAACTTTATTCCATCCATATACATGCATAGTAACAACATTTGTTGAGAAATCTTTTCTATCAGAAGTAGAACATTATCTTGGTGATCACCAGTCGCAGTATTGCTACACTTAAATTTATTGTAAATATATATTACATATGAATTAGATTCATACTTGCAGCATTGTGGTTAGGGTTAACTGGGTTTTGTCAAAAGATAAAACTGGCTGACTTCATTTTTATAACTTACAATACTGCTTCCGGTAATTTTGTTCATTCATTATAAAGTATTGCATTTTACAGCAAAGATTTAAAAATTCAGACAGAGATGCATCAGCAAAAGAAAGTACAGTTACTCTACAAGGAAAGAAAAATGAATTTTTCATCTTAATTTAACATACAGTTTTCAGAAGTGAACAGCAACAGACTGCAACATACAAATGCCAAGCCTAACGACTAAACTCTTGTATTTGCTAAAATATAGTTGTTTAGAAGCCGCAAATACATCTTCCTTTTTTTTTTCTTTTCGATTTTAACAGCATATGTATTTAAAATACTTATATGCGTGTCATATTTTTAGCAAAAACGTCTAGATTTTTTTGCAACAGTATAGAAAAAAAGGGGGGGAAAAAGAAAAATTCAGCATACACAAGTGCTTCTGAAGTATCTCCTAATACGTTTTGTTCAGTAATGTTGCGTCTATATTATTTAAAATCTACTATACAGGTGCAAACCATATGTGCTACACAATAACTATACAATAACATTACAAATGACTTTAATATAAAGTTCTTTAAATAAAAAATAACAATCACAGATACAGTTGGGTCCAGCACCAAGCTCAGTGCTGGCAAAAAGTGACAAACACATTTCAGTTTGCAAATTGTTCCCATAAAAGAGTCAGTGCCGGGCGCAAATGTATGAACATGAACACTGCTTATAAAATAAATATTCTGAAAAAAATGGCACCAATAATACACTTTTACGCATGACCATTATGGAATAACACCTTAAATCTTCAAGTCATTTCAAACAAATAGATATCCTGATTGTCCGGATGTAACGTAAGCAGCATTAAATCGTATTTTTTTTTCCTTCCTCTCACTGCATGAGGCAATAGACTTCGCGGGGTTAACCAAAATTCTCCCGATGTTTCACTTGACGTGTTCTGCTGCATGTGAGGAGCAGTAAAACTTTTTGTGAGTGATAAAGTTTGAAAGATTGTTAAACTGGATGTCGCACAAGCGGCAGTACTTCCCACTGGCTCCGGCCGTGCTTGTGCCGTTCACGGTTTTTGCTACGTTAGACAGCTGGTCCTCGGTAGCGGGGGTAGCGGGCGAAACATTTTCATTGGCTGTCAAAGGCTTGTCAGAAACCCAAGATGGGGATTTGCATCCGTCTTCTTGCTGAGGATTCTGGGAAATGTTTTCTTGCTGCGAATTTACCGCGGGCCTCTCGTCTGGTTTCAGTCCGCCGTTGACTATTACAATGCCGCGGTTTTTCGGCAACAATGGGAGCGATTCTTTTTTCAGTAAAGAACAACCGTTTGAAGGTATCTGACTTTTGGGAGATTCACTTCCTGCATTTGTGCTTTGATCTAAATCCGCATTGTGGATTACAACAGAACCAGAAATGTAATCACTTGGCTTTATTCCATAGTATGGGGAAAGCTGGTCTCCTTTTGCTTTTTTTATTGCTCCTGGGTAAAGGCATTGCGAAAGAAATGCGTTTTTGTTTTCTTCTTTTGTAGCGATAAGCTGGGCTGCTTCGCTAAAGACTTTAAGACCTTGAAGAGTCGCTAAGTGCGTGGAAAACAAGTTCCCATTTGGCGAGGGCTGTTTTGAATTTCTCGTCTTTTCACTTTTACTGACATTTCGTTCAAAATTGACTTCAGGACTGCTTCTTTCACTTTCTGGATTCTGAAATATTTTATTTTCCAGGTGGCCCATTTCATTGCGCTGATTTGCTGTAACTGGACAAAAATTTTGCTTGTGGGCGAGATAGTTTTCGACTTTATTAAAACCTATTTTACACACTGTACATTCGTGATAGTCCAGGAGTCGTTTCGGAGACGCGGTTATCCTATCTGATTGCGTTAAGCATTTTTTACTGAGGTCTATGGGGACATCCATCTCCAGGGAGGAGATTGTAGAATGTGGCGTGTCACACTTCACAACTGGAACACATTTAGTCATTGGAAGCGAGGTTTCCAAATGTTTTGGAACAACTCCTGGAAAGATATCGCACCTGGGGTGATAACATTCTCCTATTCCCTCTGCTGACTCTTGCGCAGATGTACATGGATTACCAAGGTTAGATATTGGAAGAAAATGTTGCTGAACAAGTTGTGGTCTCTGATCAGGCTCTGGGAGACACATCTCATACATCTTTCTACGCTTACGAGTACGCATAGTTCTCTGCATGGCAGGCACTTTGTTAGAAGCGGATCTCTTTAATGGAGGATCATGGCGGGTTGCACAGTAATACTGTTTATGAACCATGAATGTTTCATGCCTGCTGAAAGTTATATTACATGCTTCACATGTTGTTTTGTTCGGGTCATTATTATCTCCATCGAGCTGCGGTGGGGTGGGATTCTTCATATCAGCAGGTTTGCTGTTGACTTTCTCATCATTAGCCCCAACAGCTGCCATTTTTTTGTTTTCGGGTGCAAATTCTTTGTCCCGAGGCTTAACATTCCCTCCTAACAAGTCTAGAACGGTGCCAGAGTTAATGCAGGATGTTTGAAGAAGCTGATTATCATTGTCAGAAGAATGTAGGGAACTGTTTAGCATATTCACTGGATTCTGGACATTGGTTGGACTCACGGCTTCCGGCGCCTTATCGGTAACACTGGAGAATTCGGATGACTTGTTCATGTGCTGCCATCGGCTGCTGCAGTAGTGCTTTTTATGGACTAAGTAATTGTCTAAGTTATTGAATGTTATATTGCACTCAAAGCAAGTGGCCCCTTTAGGCATCAAGGGGCTATAAATAACCGGGGGATAATTGTTACTGCCATGGCGCAGCCTCCGATGTACAAGTTCAGACATCTTCGCGAGAATTTCTGAGGCCTGAGGAACCACTGAAATATCGTGTGGAAATGCAAACTGGGATAGAAAGGGTCCCATTGGGAATGAGGGACCAATACTGGGTTGAACTGGGGATGACGCTAGCCTTGGGCTAGATGGCTCAGATTTTATTTTAGTATAGGAGAACACATTTTTGTTTGTTGTCTCTGGCCTCTGATTGGAAAGGAAAAGATGCGGTTTCTTTTCACACTTTTCCAGCTCGCTGTCGGAGCTCGCGTCTTTGTTATGCACAGTTTTTTGGCTTTGTAGAAGTTCATTTTTATTCAACAGATCTGGCGTCTGTTGTACATTTGCTTCATTGCAACTGGGAGAGTGTTCAGTGTCAGCTTCTCGTTGTAACTTACTTCCAGGGACATGAACCTCCTGGTGTTGTAGGAGTTCCCTCTGAGTTTGAAAGCCAAAATGGCACTGATTGCATCTAAAGGCAGCTTGCGTGAGATGGGAGAACAGGTGTTTGTGGAAGTTAATCACCGATTCTGCAGTGTAGTTACATACTGTGCATTTCAGACTGGTGCCAGAAGGCAGGAACTCTTCCACTTTGACACCTGCATGAAAAACACACAGAGAAATAAATCACAGTGATGTTTTTTATGAAATATAAACTAATGGCATGCATTTTGTTAACAAAAAAATGTTTATCAATTTGTTTGTCTTTTAGAAAACATTAAAAAAATAAGCATTAGACTTTCAGAAACAAAACCGCTAATAGATTTAGCATTTGTACAAAAGAAGATTTACTAAGCCATGGTGAGCATGAGAGATTTAAATGTTAAAATGCCTATGAAATTTGGCAGTCCTTGTTCTTCTGCTCAGCTATTCTTCTATTCTAGGGTGGAAAATCCAGAGGGGGCAGTCTCTGAGCCATATTATCAGGGGCAGATCTCTATACTGTGCAATTCGGGTCATGAATGAGCCTCAGCACCAATGTGGGATGTGCTGGTCAACAACATGTGAAATGCATGTGAAATGCATGTGTGTCCCTGATTTGGAAAGCCTGTTCCTGATGCTCAGTACAGAGAACACACTGCACACTAACGCTCTTATTGAGGTAGGTCTAGGGGCAGCTGGAGATATTGCCCAGGGTGAGGCCTAGAGCAGCCCCCCATATAAACACACCATGCCATATGCTGGAAACTTTTATTATCTAACATAAATTAGTTGTTACATTGGCTTGTGTTATCTATGTGAGGGTCTGCAGAGAGTTTTGATTGTGCGGCATACATTAAAATGCTTATAACAAGCTATGTAAAAATACTTTAGATATCTAATCATTAAAGATACAACCACAGTAGGAGTATCCCACAGTCAGAGATGCAAAAGCTACCTTCAGTAAATGTGGAGTATGTATGGAGTATACTTAGGCCGGATAACGTTTAGAAGAAAAAAAGCTATAAAATTTACTTTTTTTAAAAACACATCTGGCATATTTATCAGGGAATAGTTTAAAAAAAATAACTTTAAAATGTATCATTAAACTAAATGTATAGTAAACTAAAATTTATTTCGAAATACAGGGGTTTCAAGACACAATAGAACAAATAATTATGTACAAATGTGCATATGTATTTATGAAAGATAATTCACACGGTGACAGAGAGAATACCTTTTGGGCTAGTATGTCTCTATCTCTGGAAAAACTAAACTCTCTTTTTGGTGATCAGGCCCCCCGTGTCCCGCTGCTCAATGGGCTGGTTACAAGGCAGATCTTTGATCTCCTCCACTGGCCCATGTAGACTATGGAGGTTATGGCAGCTCAACGTTAGACTGCATTCCTTAAAGACATGGAACACTTGTACATAACATCATATCCCAGTGCTTTGTGTCTTAACGACACATGATCTCCTCACCATGCACCTTATTGAACATGGAACATCCGCTAGCAAACATAAAAACGAGGTCTATGCAATGCTGAAGGATGACCCAAAACTGGTGACCTGGTAAGTTTTCTTTGGCATTTTTGATAATATATTTTAAGTTTAAACTTTATATCTGTAATCAGGCAATTGGATTTTAATCCAGTTGACTTTTGATGTTCAGTGTTACTGTGTGCATGAACCAAATGTATGGTGCATTGTGGGAACACTGTAAATAGTGGTGAATACCATTCATATCCATACATTTATTATTTAGGCTGGAGGCGCCGAAGGCCCAACCCAGGGCAAGCACCTTCATCATCTCTTCTGGGTGCTGGGATATGGTGTCATATGCCTGAAGGACACTTAAATAAACTGTTCACTGGAGAGCCTAAATGCCCAATTAGGCCACATGCTTCTGGTTTGGAGGCAGAAGGGCTACTCCCCTGCCACCCTGGATCTGCCACCCTAGAATACAGATATGCCAGTTCTAAATCACCATCCTACTTTACCTAATCTCCTAGAGACACCATGTTAATCAACTATGCATTATTACATTATTATGCTATTTTATCTGTAGAACACTGTTTATATATATAACTTATTATTATTTATTGTTTTATAAAGTGTCATTATATTCTTCAGAGCTGTACAATGAGTAGATGGTACACACAAAGTATATAAATAACAACAAGTATATAACAATTTGACTTTGAGAAATAACAGAAGAGTAGGGACTGCGCAAACGAGCTTACACAAAAAAGTGTCTCTAATAACATTTTTGCTAAAAAGAAAAAAATTATAAAAAGTAATTACTCAACTGGAAGGATGCTGCATTTTCCTGATTTTAGTTTTTAAAAAATCCTTAGCGGATAACCAATTAAAATCTAAAAATAAATGCTTGGCAGCAGTGACAAACCAAAAATGGTGATTTCAAATCGGAGTAATTGGAGTAAAAATATCAAGGTACTCCCTACATTACTGAAAAAAAAAGTAAGTGTAGAATGAAAGGTTGGCTCTCTAAATGAAGTATGGATATCATCACTTTGAAATACAAGAGTTGTTTAGTTTGAACCAAAATCTATTTTCGACTCTCTGAGTGCAAGAAGTATGTGTAAGAGCTAAAAGTCTGACAGGGCCCGCCATGGTCTACATAATAATTATCTAGGAAAATGGCCTCTGGACACCTGCAGCCCACCTCCAACTCTGAAAGGAAACGTAACTTAATCATACAGGAAACATCTCCATTTACTTACCGCTGTGAGAATTTAGGTGCATTTCTAGCGCTCTTGAGTTAGAAAAACTTTTTGTGCACTGCGGGAAGGGACATACGCTGGACAGTTGCTGAGAATTATCTTCAGTGTCCTCGGAGATTTGAGCGTTTTCCCTTTGTCTCCCGCTGCAGTAATACATTAGGTGCGCTTGCAAGTTACGCTCACTCCGATACCAAATTCCACATGACTTGCAGGGAAATATATCTTCTGCAATGAAACAAGGAAAAAGGGCACTGTTCAAAACCGACATGATAATAACAATTCATTAGCTCTGTCCTGTTAGGGACTCTTCAGAAGAGCTTGCAATCAAAGAGAATGCACATGACTGAAAGTAATAAAACATATCACAGACTGTTTAACGAGACCGTGATGTGTTTAGCTTTTATGAAAAAACACATTCAGAGTAGTCGAAATGTTACTTGAGTGTTTTTGTCACCTAAATGCCAGATCTAAATGAAGCTCTTGGTGCTGCTAGACAACCCATGTGATGAATAAGATAAACAGTTACTATCCAAATATATATATGTGGATTTTTGGTTTTCAAGAAACTTATAGAAAACATGAGAATGCCTTTAATTTCTTACTTGCTTACTTTCTTTCTAAAAACTCACCGTTATTTTAAAGCCAGTTGATTTTTATCAAAACACCAAAAACCCAATAAGAATTAAGCTTCCTTTTCAAATATACATTTTTTAAACAAAGATAACCACCTTTAACCAGAGTAGATTATATAAGACTACATATTAGAATGTTGAATTAATACTGTTGTTGTCCAGCGTTTTGAATAATATTTCCAAATTAATTGATATGGTGTAAAAAAACAATGTTTACAAGAAATAGTCATTTCTTGTAATACATTTTACCGCATGTAAATAGCATTTCAGAATGCAGAAACTTAAAAAAAAACAAACTGTAGAACACTTACTATTGACAATGGCTGTAGGTAAAATAGAAGCCATGGCAGCCTGTTGAGGCAGGAGCTGTATTGAGTCCAGCAAGCGAGCAGGATACATTCCATCAGTAAGAGACATCGGAGCGGCAGCTTGTAGCCTTGAGTCAAAATCCACAAGAAAGGCAATTAACTCTTCCCCTTCAGCAATAGACTTAGTAGTCGTACACCACAGTTGTCCACCTATAACGATATAAGACAAATCATGTTTAACGTGACAGCAAAGCTAACAGGAGTGACGTGCAAAGGAAGTATTTGTTTTCACAAAGCTATAAAGGTTAGTTCTAGTATCTGAAGGATCACATACGACCAAGTACCTGTACAGTCCTGAACTATGGATACACACATGTAATCGGGTAAGAGGCGCAACAGCAAGATGCATTCGTACAGAGAGACACCCATATAATAACATACACACACACGCTAACATTCCTACACATGGATCCAAGCTTCCGCATCAGCAGAGTATCTCTGCTCCTGTGACTGCAGACTTCCCATTGCATTATTGATCATATTTCCGAAATGTTGTATGTTTGTGCCTCTGCAAATACCCCTGCTACTGGAGAAGAGCCCCTTGCACCTAGGGAGCCCCATCTGGGGCCACTGCTTTCCTACTGTGCAGTCTAGGCAACTATATAAACTGCAGAGCATCAAGTAAACAGAAACTGATGGCCCCTTTCCACCAGTGACCATGGAGCTAATGCCATTTTCTCCCCATTACTAATCTGCCCCATGCCAAGAGTCATGGGAGTTGTACATTGAATCCACCAGGAGAGTTACCTGTTGGCACGTTATCTACTGAGGTCCCTGACTGCACATAGAAGGGACTAAAAACCACAAAAATTAAAAAGGGATTGCTGAGTTTTATAGGTTATATCATTGCGATCTGCTGATACTTCTGACGGAATGTGATCAGCCTTGATAAAGGCATTCTCCACGACACAGCTCTCTTGTAACTGGTATTGCTTTTTTATTATTATTTATGCTTATTGTTGTATAATTTTCTCTTGTTGTATAAATTTTTCTTTATGCATTTTTTTTATACAGCATTGCTTTATTTTTGTAATAAATTGCATATTTTTGCATAATTTAGTGTGTGCACCTCCTTATTTTTACTTTTGGCCATCTATTTTCTGTTTTGAATTACATTGTTGATTACATATCAACAAAGGGTGACATTTTTATGGGATCATCCATTAAAAATAGATCATGCGTGATATATTAATGAGCTGAATAAATAAATTTATGTAACTTGTTTATACAGATTAAAAATCACTTTAAATTGTGTTATCTGTATTTGCAGACATAGGTATAAAGTCATATCTGTTTTGGCTGGGATAATATGCCATACTTTATAGTTTCATTTTTTTGTTTATGTAGTACATCGATGCTATATCTACTACGCAAGGGAAAAAGTGTATCCGTTGCTGTGTTTATCATATAAGATAACTGTCTTTTCAACTTCACTTCATTTTTCTTCTCAAAGAGATTATAAATTTAAAACAACTTATTACAGGAATCTGCTGGGAGAGATAATGTCAGATGATATTCTATAGCAATTTGCAAAATTTGGACATTGTTTCATAAAAAAAAAACCAGTTAATTAAGCAGTTATGATTGCTTCCAAGATGAGAAAAAAAAATGTTAGTGAGAAACGCTTTTCAGAGAATTGCACAATGAATAATTAAGTCTTTTATTGCTGTATAGTTCTATGGACTACTTAAACTATCAACCCACAAACTGAGAAATTCCACCCTGCCACAAAAATAATTTAATCCTCAAATTCTTTCAGCAGTCAAAATGTTAATGCAAATAAAAAAATATAAGTGGACTAAAACTAGGTTCTTGGAATATTGTAAGAAACTACAATGTATTAGAGAAACCAACCTAAACAAATTAAATTAGTACATTTTTTTTTACTGTAAATGACCATGTTGTTCTGCTGTCACCCGTATGTTGATCGGCCATAGGACAAGGCAAGGGGGCGCATAAACAAAGTTATTTTTCACATCTGATTAGATACAGTATGTTCTGGTTTATCAGGGAATGTGCTGCCAGTTAACAGAATATCAGAGGTCTTGGAACGGATTAGAAACAAGATGGCTATTTTCAAAAATCTGGCAAAATATTCCAAATACCGGTAATAACAATACTCTCTATAAATCCGTTTTGTAAATACACAATTATGTTAAAGATGCAGTTCCACATTGGGGGGGAAACATTTATTGCACTCTAAGACCTAAGCAGAACTATCACTTCTTTTTTTCATAGAACCTATAATCACATAAAAAACAAAAGAGAAACCTTTGTGAGACTTTTTCAGTTTTTATTGCAACAACCTATCTGTGATGTTTCATCACATGGCAATTAAGTGTTCACAGTAAAACATATGAATAAGACAAAATATTTTGTTTAAAAAAAATGATTTCTGAGAAGGCTTGAGAAATTTTACAAGCAGTAAGTAGTTACAAGTAATACATTCAGCAAAGTAGAGGCAATTATTAAGTATAAATAAAAAAAATATATATCTACATTATATTTGTTATTATATATAAATTTTATGGTTTATATGTTCAGTTATAACTACCCTTTAAAGTCCAGACTTCTGCCACTATATAGGTTAAAACAATGACATTGTACAGAACAACAACATGTTATTCTAAGATTGTGGACTAAATGAGCTAAGGCCATGGCAACTATTATAATTTTTTATTTTTTGCCAATGGCAAAGACTTGATACACAACCTACCATTAGTAGTATTTAAAAGTTCTTATTGACAATTCGCACAGAAACCAGAACTTAAAAACATAATTTCAACCACACTGTGTAAATTACGTTTAATCAAATTAAAATGAAATCTCTTTATTGGTAAATCTTCAGAACTTGCACTTTAACACATCACATATAATTTTTAGGACAATTTGACAAAAACTTCTGAATATTAGTCATGAAGAAGCCTTTCCAAATTAAAGGGAAAACACTCATACTAAGTTGATTTCCCCCAATTTGCTGATGTCACCATGCCGACCTACAGCCAGGATGTCTTACTTATTAAAATAGCAGATTTAAATAAGGTATGCTTGCATTCATTTCTTTAACATATACACACAATCAGTTGTGTTGTCTTTTAATAACTTTTGCAGCTCATACAGACATAAGATTATTATTATTATTCTTTATTTCTAAAGTGCCGACAGATTCCGCAGCGCTGTACAAGGTGAAAAGGTTACAGATAATGGCAGGTACAATACAACAATTGACATACAGGTACGAGAGGAATGAGAGTGATGACCTCGATGACTTGTGATGACTTATGATGTCAAGAAGTTGATTAAAGGACACAATATTGTCCTTAAATATGATGCGATTTGCACTAGAGGAGTAATCTTAATAATGATCAATAATCATCAATATTAGTATATGTTATTGATAATTACTAGTTATAAATTTAATGAAAATTTTCAAGATATTAAACTAGATTGACAATTTTTACTCCTCAGTTGTAAATAAACATTTATTTTGGGGAGATTGAGAGATATTTGATTTTAACAAATTATTCTTGATGTGGATTCATATGTTATCCCATTAAAATTCATGTTTTGTTCTTCCTTCATGTATAGCGGTTTTTTTTAGTTGCTGTTTCTTAAATCTTTTGTACTCGTATCCCCCGCTGTTTATAATCAAGATTCTTAGGCAAAAAGATCTGGTTCTTAGCAGGAAGCTTATATATTTTGTCCATAACTGCTGTCAAAACTAAAAGGAAGTGTACTGCAACTTTTGATAATAGAGAATGAAATCATAGTTCAAACCTGATTAAAATTTGTAAGTTTCTGCTGTTCGTACAAGAATGAGGGGTCTTGTGTATCTCTCTAGACCGCCAAAATGTTCATTTGCAGTTTTCATTATTTTAAATAAATCAGTGTCTGTACAATGTCACAGAGCCCTTTGCTGATAAACTCTAATTAAGATTAAGACAAGGCTTTGGAAAGAATCCCATCATTAGCAAACATGATAAACACAAAAATACTCCCAGCTTGTCAACTACAAGCAACATGACTATCTGTTGCTAGGCTACAGAGCTGACAAAAGCTTCAATTATATTACAGTATGAGAGCGAACCTATACTGCATGCGCAAAATGGAGCTTGCGTATCACAGAATGTACAAAGGCAAACTATGGAACAAACCACATACACCGTCCACACGCACACACGCACACATTACATGTCCCACGCATGCAACATAGGCTTTCGTTGTCACTCGTCACGTATTCTACCATATTCCCCCCAGACTCTGACCTTTCAGCAAAAGACTTGGGGTTTAGCCACCTTCGCCATCCCCAGCACTGCCTCTCAGGAAATAAACAGAACCATATATATATATATATATATAAAAATACCAATATATCATCTAGCATCAATTCCAAAGGAAAAATAAACTCCAGAGTAGCAAAACGTTGTGGACCAAAAATGATTTGGTACCTTAAGTGGAGCTTTAGTAATCTTTTGTCAACATTTTGTCAAGTTCAATTACCTACTTTCTACTACTTACAGTATTTATGTAAGAGTTACTGGTAAGCAGGGTAAAAACCACAGGGCTGACTGTGAGTATTGGTGTTTCAGTTATATGAGTAGTATGGTTTCACGGAGGAACATCATCCATTAAATATGTGAAATTAAAGGTTTTTGGACAGGGGGCAGGCTTAGTGTCAGGCAACTCAAGCAGGTTCCTGGGGTACCTTAATCGGGGGGCACATGCAGTCACCCCAGAAAATGTCCCCAGTGTCTGGAATTAGGCCAGGGGTTCAACAGAAGCCTCTACAAGGTGCAAAAGAGGTATATAGCCATGTTGTAATGTAATAAGTAATACAAGGTGTATGTGTGGGGCAACAAAAAGACTTCTTGCTTGTGGTGCTATTTGGTCAAGGGCTGGCCTTGGATAACACCAGGAAAGCCTGAACATCACTAATTATTAGCAATCAAATTATTGCTACAAAGAGCCAGTATAATGTATATAACTACGGGTGTGAGTTGAGATGGTCAGCCATGCACACTTTAAGAGACCATTAAAAGAGAAAAAAAAAGAAAGATTCCTACACAGTAACACATGATCAATCATACAACACACAATTTGGAAAGATATAGGGTTTACGTCAGGAATTAAGAACTAAAGATACAGCAGCCAAAGAAAAAATTCAGACCGCGACAAATTAAAATCTGAACTATTGACCCCCTGAGCTAGAAATCAAGAAATGCATTTTTTTCCCCCCCCAGGGTCAATTTTAGTGGGCTTACTGTTCCTGTAAATTGCAGGAACTCAGACAAAGCATCATCTCCCAGAGAATAAAATAAAACCGAAGCAATGGAACGTAATAGATCTATTTTTTACCATTTAGAAAAAAAAAAAGTGATTATCTCTCAGCAGGATGCCGTGTAACAGTGGAACAACACAGTGCCGGGGTGCAGTACACATGTTTTAATTAGACATAACTGTCTGAAGTTTTTGAAACGCCATCGTTTTCATTTATTCCCATTACTCATTATCTTCTTGCCTTTTTTGCTCTTTTTCATTTATGCCCATTATTTAATTTTATTTCAGACCTTTCCTGTTTCTAAAGTTTCAGGTTTTTATGTAGTATTTTTTTTTTCTTGCTTTTTAAGATTCTCTACTGCAATGTAACCTACATAACTGAACTTTAACAGCATACGTCGTTTTCTTTTATTTCATTTCAATATGCAAACCTACTATTGGTATCCTAATTATATTGTATGGTAATTTACTCAGAGCTTGCTAAGATCCCATAAATGCAAAGAAACATAGAAACTCAGAATTATACGTCGGATAGGAACCATTGGGGCCAACTAAGGCTGCAATTTTTTCTCAAAAACTCAAACTTCAGTCCTTGGTCTTGTCTTGTATATGTCTAAATGTCCTCATCTCTACAACGTCTACTAGAAGCCTGTTCTACTTATTTACTACACTTTCAGTAAAGTAAAAGATAACAGGGTTAGAATATTAAGTTATTCTCTTTTTAAATAATAATAATAAAGTATTTTTCCTGGTATTACTTTCATCAGCATCATTTTTCTAATACTAAAAATATGGTAGAAGGAGCGATGTATATGTGGACATCCGTCACTTCTACCCGAAAAAAACTAAATGCAAAATGAACAAATGGTGGTTCTAATATATAAACAGCTATATAACTATTGCTGTTCTCATAAAAAAGCCTACCACAAATACCCAGACATGTTGCTAGTGGGTGGCTAAAGCCCAAATTTTGTTGTAGACCACCTTGACTTGTGAAGATTTAGACTACTGGAAGCAAGTAGCAAGTACATTGGTAAAGTCTTCAATTTATATGTTGGATGCATATTGTGTATAGGGTGTGTGTATAGCGTATTTTGGTTGACTTATATTATCTTCTGTTCATGGCGTCTAATATTTGTGATTAATTTAATTTGAAATATTAAAGACAATTAAAAAAAAAAAAAATTTTAATCCGTCCAGTAATTTGCAAGCCATACTCACAATGTGTGATCTGATTAGAAAACACTATCTTTAAAGTAAGACAAATAAGATCAACGGACACCAGTAAAAAAAAAAACCAACATAAAAGAACATAAACCTATAAAACTATGCTAATTTAAAATTAAACACAAACGTCCAATTCATTTTCCTTGCAAGCATTTGAAACAAAAAAAAAACAACTGCTAATTAAAGACCCCTTTCACTGCCGCAGAAGCCAATGCCCAGATCTCGTATTAGGTGTTAACACACCACGTATATCTATATGTAGCCACATTGTTTGATAAAAACAACATATAATGGATTCAAATTCAATAGTGTTGATATCCTTGACAGTGCAGTAGTGGATGGGAGAGAACTTATAAATTATGCTTGCCCCTTCTTTGAAAATGCTTTGGAGGTTTCTTTGTGCACTGGCAAATACAGTAGCAATATGAGGTATTGTGTGAATCCTCCTGCACAGCACCTGATAAAAGAATAAAGAACTGTGACATATTCTTAAGACAATGGAGGAATTAAAAAGAAACAATGAGCCAGCTGCTTCATTAATACAATCAAAAGAAAGCCCAGCTCGGGAGAAGTCCAGATAATTAAGCACTACTGTTTTACACTTTCCTTCTATAAAAATTGTAAAAAAAAAAAAAAAAGCCATTAACTAGTTCAGACTTCCTTGGTACATATATGTACTTGTTTATTTCAGGCGATTAATGTCTTTTTGGAAGTCTGCATCATGCCAACTCATGCTTTGTACGGCGGTTTCAGAATGAAATATGGAATACGTGATAAAAATCAGGACACGTAGCTATAAATCAAAGCGTTCCAAAAACAGTTCCTTTCTATTGCTAAATGATTCCGTTTTTTTTTCTAGTGGAATATCTAACCAAATATAGTGTTCTGATTTACTTACGCCAGGCATGAGTTTGTTAATAGTACAGAGAGCACATATCAAAGTGTTGGTGTCATTTCACACAATAATCACCATTAACTATGAGTCTTTAACTCAGATTTTGAAATTTTTCCTTTTATTTATTTTTCCTTTTATATATTGGCCACAACCTTAAATCAAAAAAACGCTGCAAGATTAGTTTTAAAAAAAAGGGGTTTTCACCTTGTTATTCAAGTTGCGTTGCAGAATACGACGACATCACGACGACGGCTACACAGAAAACCTCACCCCTATAGGATAATTACAAATATGTAGATTTTTCTAGGGATGCTTGTACATTAGAAGACTTCATTATTAATATAAGATGATTTGAGAATACCAGAAGATATTTGTTTTCTAATACGTATGTAATGAGCATTATATCCAAAAAATTAAGAAACGGTAAAATCTGAAAAGAATCGAATAAATGTTTTTTGGATCACAAGAGCCCATTCCGGTTAGTAAAAAGGTGGTTAGCTGACATGTCCTAATAATCAGTTGTTTTTTTAATGCGTTTTTGATGTGCCATGATCTAGGAATTAGACGGACGGTAGAAAACTAGGCTTCTAATGAATGCAGTGACAACAGCCAAAAAACTTAAATTGGAAATGTCACATTCACAGCTTTTGGTATCATTAACTCCATTAATTAACACCGTGTACAGCTTGTGGGGTTTTTTTTTTTCATTTTTCAATCAGTGTAATTGTTTACGAGATATTTGGTTTCAAATGATACTTTTTACCTTGGTAAAATAGGTGAAAAAAAGCTTAACAATTATATTCCTTTCCTGTTTCCTTAGCAATGGGTAGGAATAACCATCTAGATCCTAATGCAAAAAAACAGAATGTTGCAGAATCTTGTAATACCTTTTTTATTGGACTAACAGTATTTAAAATAATAGACGAGCTTTCGGGAGTCCTCCCTTTGTCAAGTCAAAAGCATTTCTGACCAAGCAAGTGAAAAACACAGTTTAAAACAGTTTAAAACTGACCAGTACATGTTCTGATACAGGGTTAAAACAGGGGTTAAAATAACAAGATAGAGAATTTGCAGACAAAAAACTAAGAGGGTCGTAAATAGTAAATAGTGGCATATACTGCACAGATAAGGCTGGGGGGGGCTACCCCAAACTACAGTACATCTAGATCCTGAAAGAAAATAAATATCTGGAAGTATATGGAAAGATTTACGAAAATAGAATACAACAATGATTCTAAACATACGTTAAAATAACTCAAGGATAATATAAACCGGAATAGTAGAGGACTAAGGACTATATACAATGCAGAAACTATTTTATATTGTATGGTCTATAGTATTGTATTGCTATAAGCGGCTAAAAGGAATAGCCTTGAACCTTGACTTTCATGTGGAAAGCAAAACAAAAATAGTAGTGTCCTTGACATTTAGAATATATATATATATATAAAATTATAATATATATATATATATATAAATAGACACACATGAAAGTACAACTACATCCATAAATATTAGCTATATAATTATTCCATATTTGACTCCAGCTTTCATATTATCAGTATTATTTTTTACTTTTTACAACACTGTTAGAGAATAACGCACACTTTCAAGTTTTTTGAGTGATTTAAAGAATTGTTACATGCTGATTTTCAGAGTGATAATTGATTTATCATAATGACAGTTTACTACACTTACAGTTGCTATACATAATGTAACACTTAAGATTTGTGCTGTGATTTATATTTTTTCCTCTTTTTTTCAATGTAATCTTATTTTAAAGGCAGCTTTGTTCTTCAGTAAAGTCCAAGTTGTCGGCGAGGTTTCAGAGGTTCAACCTCAACAACCCTACAGCTCTTTTGTTCCTTAAAAAGTCAAGTTTTAAAGTCTCCTAGGTTAAGTCGGGTTATTCTCAGCAGCTTTCTAGTTGTTATTAAGTTGAGAATTCGAGTTGGAGGCCTCTTTCAACTTAGCTGACAACTTGAGCTTTTAACCCAGCCTAAGTAAGGAGGTAAGTTGGGTCAACTCATAATGCGAGTGAATCTGCTAGTGCGTTTACTGAGCAAATGAGTTGTTCCTTGAAAGCCAATGGTGCCAAATCTCAGCAACCCAACACAATGGCCAACTGGATTCAACATAAAGTTTAATGAATTTGCTCTGATTGTGCTAATATTTGACCTTAAACAGAAAAATGACACCTTTTACTAAGAAAGCTCTTGGAATACAGGCTTCATATGCCTGGTTCCTGTTTATTGAGTGTTCTCTTTTTAGTTTTTTCATTAAAGCATACAAAGCTTATTTGAATAACCATGTAAATGAAACTCAGATTTTTCAGCATTTTACAAAATTCAGGCCAATTCAATTTCCCCCTGGTTGAGTTGTTGAAGCTTATTTATTACACTGGGAGCTTTCTAAACTAATATCCTTAGAACTTCTGTGAATTTAAGAAGCTTATTTCTTACTATTGGGACCTGAGTTCAAATCCAGAGTTGATCTGACAGAGTATACATATCCTTTCATTAGATGGCTTGAAAAGTCTTAGGTGAAACCAGTTCCTTGTGGACTTCACTCATGAAACTATTAACTATTTGGCACAGAAAGTAGATCTTTCTCCAAGAGCCTTAAACTGATGACTGAATTAGTCTCCCACGACACTTGAGGGATAGAAAATGAAAAATAAACATCAGAAAACACTATATTTTTTAAAAAAAGCTAAAGGCAACACTTTCTTAGTGGTATTGAATGGACTCAAGTCCAATAGTCCAACACTCAGCCTCTATTAATACAAGATAATCCACGTGCCTGGGTGCTGTTCAGCCACTATTGGATTTTTTTCCTAACTTGGAAGATCAGTGAATGAGTTTAATTCCTTGGACTTCTTGGCATAAAAATACTGCCTATGCGCAGTGCAACGCATAGTGCATTTAACCTGTGTAGACACCGCCGGAGCGCTGATAAATGAGCTCCAGACACCCGATGTCGGTACCAGGTAGCCAGTGCCATGGAGCGTCATGTAACTCTGCCACTCTGCCTACTTTTTGTCCTGGAACACCTGGTGCATGTATGCGCATGTATGCGCATGTATGTATGTATGTGCACGTGTGTGTATATGTGTGCATGTGTATGGATATGTAGGTGTGAGTTCGGATGAAAAGTGTAATAGGCAGACAAGAAAAAGGGAAAGACGAGATGATGTCAGAAGTGAGAAGTAAGGTGTTAAAAAGATATAGGGCAAAACAAATTGTTGAAGAGGAAGAAAGGATTAGAACAGAAGGCAAGAGGCAGAAAGAAGAGAAAAAAGGGGGAAAAAAAGAGCTTGCAAAAGACAGGAAACCTCACTGATAATTGCTCCAGGACCAAAAGTTTCTTAATCCGATCTTGGTCCCGTTACAGAAAACTGAAGGTACACTAACTTTAAGTTAATATATAGGTTCTGGATAAGACAAAGTCTTTAAAAAGTAGTGATACCCTCTAGAGGTCTAGAATTTTCATTTTTGCATGATCCAAACCCTTACACATGCATTTATGAACAATTCCTTACACAATACATGGGCAAGGCTGTCGTGATATGATAGGTTTCGCCAATATTTTGTAATGATTGCCACAGCTACATGTGTTGCTCAGTCATGAGCAGTGCTTGATCTTTGGAACTGCACATCCTAAGTTGCCAGCAGTCCCCATAGTTGAAAAATTGTCTGGAACAGCTAGGACATAAACTCGGGGTGGTTGTCATGTATGGTTTTCTATATCTTTCAGTTCAGTTTTCAGCTAAATGCATGCCTTAGGGCTTTATGCATCATGGTCCCCTGTCCCACAGAGCTCACAACATCCTCCCTGGCGTTTATACCACCATAAGCCTGATGCTGTATTATTACAGTCATATGCTAACAAATTCTCAAAAGATAATAAATAATCTTCATAAATTCAACTGAATAATGTCTTCTTCAGAACACGTCGTAAAAATACTACAACTGTCTGCTCAGCATAAATTAAAATGACCAGAATAAACCGAATGTCCCAAAGGCAAACTCTCCACATTCATACATGCAGCTGATTATCAAGCTGTAGAACACACGTCTAGTAAACAATTCATATATCAATTAATCATTTGCTATAAAGTAATATAACTTCCAGCTGAGTCTCAACCTGTAGTTGTCTTTACCATCTGCTTGGGAAATCGCATTCTTGGGAAATATAGAATTTCCCAATATGCACAAAAATATCTTCATATGGTTAGAACTGTGTTGGAAAATTATACTTCACTTGGGATAGTAGCCCGTGTTAAGAGCCATTTGCCATTTTGTTTGTTCTTACACATTAATCTCTTTGATATATACAAGAGTTTTACTATGCTGAAGAGCAGTAGGCGATGTGCGCATGTGCTTGTGCATGTCCTCTCTGTGTCACTTGTGCTGGGTGCACATAGAGTATTGTGACTCTGCAGAGAGGTTTGTAGATATACACACTTGCAGCACATGCTTCTAGTATATACTTCTAGTTTTAATATTTGCCGACAGTGCAGAATTTGCTCATAGAGTTCCAACAGTCCGAGTTTAAGCCCTGGATTTTCAGTAGTAGGCTTGTCAGCAGCTTAATGTGTCAAAAAGGGTGAGGCAAGACATTCTGAGGGATTAACACCTTGTTAATGTCATAACTCCATATATCATAGCCTGCGTTGTATATGGCGTCACACTGCCGCCCACATAATGCAGGTAGAGCTGTCTATGACATCACATGTCTTTAGTGTCTAACCATGCAACAAACAGTTAAATATGAGTCTGAAACCTCTTAACTCAGGTAAGTTTAAATTTCACCTATGTGATTGCTGGTATAATAGCTTTGAGGTGTAAGCTTGCGACTTGTCAAATAAACACATACGTAAAATACTGATCTCAAATACATGTTAATGAGCTTCCTACAAGAGCTCCGGCATTATCACACCATTTTCAAACATTCCTTTCTTCGGGGTTGTACGCTGCACTTTTACTGCACATGGATGATGAGCTATTTCCTCCTGTACTTCACAACACACTTTTTCACAACCTGCACACAGCCAATTTTAGAACCGGCTTTATTCTCTTTACCGGACTGACCGGATGTCCCATGCTTGCACAAAGCAACTTGTATATTCACTAACATTGGACTGGGGATGACCAGGCTGCCCTAGCACTTGAAGCCAACAGCATAAGTGTGGTCAGCTTCTGGATATGCCGTGTGTTACATTTGTACGCTCACACTGTGTGCGGCCAGGCATATCTAGCTGGTTTCCACACACTGCAGCTCCCGGTCCGTAGCTGGAACGGCAGGTCAGGTGAGTATGGAGTGAAAGTCAGCAAACGGCCCACTGGGAATTTTCCTTGAGAGCTAGATGACCAGTCTAGCCACAGTGCATGTGACTGTGAATTCTGTAATTAGCTGTATGACAACAAAAAAGTGTTTGTAATAAACATAACTTATAATAAAAAAGAAAATGTAGATTCCTCACCATGGTTTCCTTTTACTATCATTTATGTACTTATTTTTCTTTAATGTTTAGCTGTTGATGGGTTTTTGTTTCGGGTGGGGGGGGGGGTAGGATGAGCCCCTGAGACTACAAGGGGAAATTTGTGAGTTGCCAATGGTGAATATGTAAGTTAGACATCAGTCCATCTTTTAGAGGCTTACTGTTCTATTTTTTGCCTTCTCGATGCACTGTAATAGTGCTGTGTACATTTCTGGCACTATGCAAAAAGTACATTTTGAATAGGCTTTAAATTAGGAATCTCTACCTTTAAATAGTTGCATTACTGCAGTCGTTTTTAATATTTAAATAAATTATTGCAAAATGTATGGCTGCATTCAGTGTTAACCAAAACATGTTGTAATATAATGCAAAAATTACATTTGCAAGAATTTGTGAAAGATAACACAATCACTAAAGACACTATTTTCAAAGTAAATAGTATTGAACACACACACACACACACACACACACACATATATATATACTGTGGGGTGGTGTCAAAATTCGTAGAAGCAGCCAGCAGAGGGCGCACCTTGCATTGCAGTGAACTTACAAGCAATATTCATTGTTATGAACTATTATCATGACTAAAAGGTACATATTCACATTATCATATACCAACCAGGCCCTCTTACAGATTAATACACTTTATATGGCAAATAGCTACATTACATAAATCGGAAAGCACAACATAAATAACACAACTGTGCACACCTTTAACTTCAAGAATGTCAGGTATAAAACATCGAACTATTTTGTTGTATTTGATGGGACCTGTGCACAGTTCATATACGGAAATTAAGTCTACTGAAGCAATCAGGAAGCAAACACGTAAAATGTATTTAAATCCACAGTGTGCTAAAACTACAGGAATCTGATTAAACATTTCACTGCAGACGAGGTTTTCTTTTAAAGATAACATTCTGGGGCAATCACCATGGAAACAGAATGCCTCTGCTCCAAACTTAGAACGTGGCCCAGAACAGCTCAATGTGACCATGCATTTAACGGAAAGTGTATTATCAAAACTAACTACCTGTTCTAGCTCTGCCCACAACGTGTCCAATGCTGTCTACTACCTGGTGGCCCAAAACAGGATTAACAAAGTCAATGTATACTAGTTTATTTATCAACAAAAGGTCCACTTACTGGATGAAACTGCATATGGACCGAACATCTGTGACACTATATGGAATCTTAGGAGTTGGCCAAGCTCGGCCCCCTAAATTGAGCAGAAGGAGAACTTTTGTGGCTCATACCTGCGAGGTTCCCAAGTATGGGTGCAGCCAATGCCAAGTTCTGTTCGGCTATGTATATTGTTACAGTCAGTTTTTCTCCAACCTCCACCAACCACACGTGTGTGCTTTAGATTATAACGTATTTGCTCGATTATAAGGCGACCCCCAAATCTGAATATTAATTTAGAAAAAAAAGAAAAAGCCTGAATATAAGATGACCCTATAGTAAAAAAGATTTACCAGTAAATGTTAATTCATGTAAACTATTTTTTAAAATAAAAGCTATGATTGAGAAAAATATTTAGTTTTTTCTTAATTTTATTTTCCAACCTTCCCCCCCCCAGTTCTGCACATCTGCCCCCAGGCTTGCCACTCTACCCCAGAAATGCCTTATACCCCTATATGCCACTGTGCCCCATGATATGCCTGTTAACCCGCTATATGCCACTGTGCCCAATGAAATGGCTTTTGACCCCATATGTGCCACTCTTAACCCCCTAAATGCCAGACATTTCTGGAGGCAAAGGCATATTATGGGGCAGAGTGGCATATAGGGAGTTATAAGGCATTTCAGGAGGCAGAATGGCGTATAGAGGGTTAAAAGGCATTTCTGGAGGCAGAGTGGCATTAAGGGGGTTAAAAGGCATTTCATAGAGCACTTTGCCTACAGAAATGCACTTACCGGTGCTTCTGATTCCCCGGTGTGTAGACATCTACGCGATTCACGTAGACAACTTCTGCTGCAGCCGGAAGGAGCTGTGGTTAGCAGCAGGGGTTGTCTGCGTCCATCGCGCAGACCTTCCCCAACTGTCAGTGAGGAGAGTTACCCACACCGGCTGTCAATGAGGAGAGTTCCCCGCACCGGTGTGGGGAACTCTCCTCACTGACAGTTGGGGAAGGTCTGCGCGATGGACACAGACAACCCCTGCTGCTAACCACACCTCCTTCCGGCAGAAGTTGTCTACGCGAATCGTGTAGACGTCTACATGCTGCCCCGGCTACACGCCGGGGAGTCAGAAGCACCGGTAATTTTTTTTGGGGGGGGGCATAAGACAGGAGGATCCAGGTCCCCTGCAGCGCTGCGGGGGATCTGGATCTTAGTCTGATAGTCAGACCTATTTGAGGTCTGATTATAAGACGACCCTGATTATAAGATAAGGGGTCTTTTTTTCTTAAAAAACCTTGCCTTATAATCGAGCAAATACAGTAATAAACCATTACTATAAATACAATTCCACTTACTAATTTATCTGAAAGCAATTTTGCCATCCTTGAAGTCTGCAGTTATTTTTTTCATTGCATCTTTTCCTATGATCTATATATTATTTGTTAGAAAAGCTAATTAAAGATCATTCCATATCCTTCATGCACCTGCCAACAAATTCATTCTTACTGGACACCATATAAGTTTACTAAATATTAAAATATTAAAATTGTGGTAATACAGCACCAAACATGTAACGCTGCTGATTGGGACTAATGCAAGCCAGATCATAACTGAATATGCAGCTTTTATAAATAATCTAAAATACCGTAATAATTCTCAATGGTGTCTGATTTGATCTCAGCGGACACAGATTAAAAGAGTTACATTGTATCCCAGCCTATGTATAACAATGTATCAACATAGTGGTTTAAAAATGAATCACAAGATAACAACTGATCACACCAAGAAAGCACCATGTGGATTAATTTAGCAATAAATACAATTATTTGTATGCATCAATTGAACAATATTGGAACACTTCATTATAAACAATGCGGTTTAAAAATTGAAATTATTTGATAATTGTATGAAAGTTAATCAAAACAAACCTATACCTTTTCAGTGAGTTGTTTTATACATTGCTATATTGTATAGTCGCTCAGTTTATTTTCTTCATATCAAAGACGTTTTTATATACCACTGGAAGGATGTTCCCGGAAGCAATTCAGAGTACCAAAGAACCACTTGCATAAATATACGGAGAAACTATTCACCATCTGCACTTTGAGGAAGCCGCATTGAAGAGGTGAAAGGCTTCAGCAAATACCGGACTGGTGACTAACTATTGTTTTCATACAAAATGTACAACTTGTGGGACTACATTTTTATTACAGTTTGTTTACTTTTCACACCTTTAAATTGTCTGCATCTCCTTATCTAAAGCTGCTGATCATTCCACATTTTGATGAGCCTTCAAATCTACTCAACTTTTGAGTGCAGTATTATACAGATAAGATTGCATTTATTTGTTACACTGTATACTCTATGACTTGTTATTTATATGTTTCACATGTTATGAATTACTAAAGACGGTATGAGGATCACCCCCATCAACCTTTCAGGTGATAATATTTTTAAACTATTTGTCACAAGAAGCGCAGATTGATATTTTTGTGTCTCTGTATCTTTAATATGTTGTGGGGAATTGCACACTGATCTTTGTAGCTGCTGTTGTGCATCTTTTGGTGCTGAGTTTCACAACTTTTTATGTTCAACAATATGTTTTTCATCCAAGAGGTCATGGGGAAGCTACACTGTTAAGTATAATTATTATTTAGAGTGTTATTTTTTTAAAAATAAAAATGTTTGTGATTGTTTAAAAGCAATCATCACAGACCTTGTACTGTAAAAAAAGTATTTGAAACATTTATCTTCATTTAAGATAAAATCTTCCCCTGTCCCTTGCTTAAACATTTATTAATGTAGAGTATAATGATAGATTGCAATTAAAATAAATTGAGAGGAGGCAGTCAAGGAAGAACATTTGTGACAGCTATTAACCACTGCTGATTGTGTGTAATTAGTTTCTTAACATATGCTGACTTGTATTTGTTTATATTAAATCATCAGGTAGAAATTAGGTGTAGACATGTAAAAATGTCATCTATTACTTTTTACAATAGCACATGAAACAAAATCCTTGACTTGAATTTGAATAACTATACATGTAAGCTTCTATTTCTAATGTCTAGTATGATTGGTCTAATATGAAAAGTAATTCTGTGAATAAATATTCAAAGTTAGTGTCTAATTAAAGTAAATTATATGACAGGGTGCACATTTTCCATATGTGACCTACTGCCAGTCCAGCCCAGGTCAGTGAGGATATATAAAACCCTTTTAAAAATAGTAGCAAAGTTATCCTATTAAAGCATGAATTACCTCCAAATCTGTCATGTTGCGTTGGTTAACAGCAGATAGATGGTCCGCCTCTTTAATTTTTCTTCGAGCTTCTCCAAGCAGTTCCAACACATCATGCAGCTTGTCTTGAAACTGGCCTAACTTGTCTCTTACATGAAAACTTAATTCTTTGGTTTTGTTAGAAGGATCGTGAAAATGTTTTTTCACTTTGTTTAAGAGACCCGTTGCAGCTCTGTAATTGGAAAGGTACAATGTAATACCTGTAACTTGTGAGGCAAAGAGTAACATTGTGATATAGAAGATAAGAAAGATTATAGCTCCCACAAACTGGTTTTTACCACTATCTGCATTATTGATGACCTAGTAGAACACAAATACCTATCTTGCCTCAACAGTGCCTCTGTTGTATTGAGTGAGGGAATCATTCGAGGAAAAATTTCAAGGAAACAGAAGACGAGATCCTGAGAAGATGAATGAGGCACTTGTGCAACCATGATTTTTTTGTGAACAATGTATACTTTGAGTAGGTACAGGTATAGTTCTTGTATATGCAAGAAAAATACAATTGTTCCATATATAAAACACCAAGTGCTGTGGTACAAACACTTTGACCAAAAGTAATTTACATATTTGGCTTGAGTTCACTCACATGAGTTCATCTTCAGCTAGGTCTTCCTGTTTGTCAAATGCCCTCTTCCTCATTTCTTTTATCATCTTTTCAACATCCTTTTGCAGCTCGTGCAAACTTTTATCTTGTGTTTTATTCTGGATGCCTAGAGTTTCATTCAACTTTACTGCTTTGTCATATATGTCTGTAAAGACAAAGAAAAAAACAGTAGAGCAAATTAATTGATACATAAATGAAGACATGATCAATGCAATAATTCTACAGGAATAATAGAATTGCAGTTATGAAATATAAGTAATTTGGAACAAAAACATACTGAAAAAAGAACATTGCTATTTTTCACAGCACATAATTTTCTGAAATAAACAATGTTTTCTTTTCTCCCTTTTACTTGCCTGACCAGATAATATATAGAGCTAATATATAGAGCTGAAAAGTAACTAGTACTTGCTCTAATTTACATTCTTTCCCAGTCAGTTAAAGTCAGAATAAGAAAGTTCAGGGCAAGGGTGGAAAAAAAACATTTTGGACATTTCACCACAAGCTTGGGATTTCTGAATACACACGCTACAAAATGCTTATGTGTAACTCTGTGAACTAGCCCAGTTGGCTACTGGGCATTTGCTAGCTGTCATAATGAAAAACCACTTTAATGCATACTTAGCAGTCAATGGCATAGCTGCACAAAATATCTACAATAGTATAATAGCCACCTCTAATCACCAACATGGTCTTTCACAGGAAGCGCATCTTATGGAGATGGAGATCAAAGTAGAGAGTGGGGTTTTGCATAAGCTCTTTTATCTTGATATCACAAGTAAAAGGTAGTCTAGTTTGCATATGGGGTCCTATCTACTAGAGAATTGCACAGCCTTTCACCTCTTAGCATTAAGGAAGCACTATCACAACTGAGATTAAAAAACAATTGACTCCAAAACTTTCCAGCCCTGAAATTGTATCACCTCCTGTACTGTACGGTGTTTCAATCAAGGAATCAGTGATCCTCTAGAGCTAGAGATTATTTACAGTTCTGAAGTTCCTCCATTACAGCAACAAACTGTCAGCTCCTACATACAGTACAACGCAAATATTTTATAAAATGTCAAATGAAAACAGTGCATGATTAATGTGATGTACATGCGTGTACAAATCAGGGCTGTACACAATCTAGTCTAAGACAGTTTCCCTTTTAAAATAGCTCTCTAGCGCATCTTACATTAAAATTATACTATTCAGCAAAAGTGCTTTCCTTAAATCACACAAGATATCATCTCCCAAACACTATAAAAACCAATGAATAATATAATTAGCCAACCTATATGAAGGACATATATTTGTTTAGTTTTAGGCACACACTGTAAAAGATCAGAGATTAAGCCAGATAAGGGTAATAAAGTAAAATATGTAAATATAAGGCAATAGCTTGGCACATTTGCCAACAATTTAGCTATCGAGGCTTACTTTATGAATTAATAGTAGGAAATATTTGATAGGCTACTTTGCAAGGTTTTTTTTATAGTAAAGCAGTTAGAGAGTATATGGCTGTATATTAGGAGTAACAACCTGCCAAGTATTAAATATCTTGAATCTAACCATTTCTTGGGGGATAACAACCATCCAAAGTATATTTTTGTGATCAATCCAGCTTAATAATAAAGAATGAAATTTGAGTAACCAATCTGTAAGTATTGCACTCAAAGCTCACATTTCCAAAGTTGATATTTAAATAGTTTTCAGTTGATCAGTTTTCGCTGAAATAGGAGCAACCTCTACACATATCTCTAGAGGGCTAAATATTGAAGTGTTGAAAGAATGGGCAGCCAGGTAAAAGGTTTGAATTAATCTTCTCTTTTAGAAAGTATGCCCCGAAAGGGTGCTCCCTTGGCACCAGTATAAAAGAAGTGCTCTCTCTAGGCAAATACTTAACTATTTGGAATCCATGCCATTCTGCCATTAGGTACCCTTTGCTGGACCATATTTTTTAATCTCATTTGAAGTTAACAAGTCATCATACAGGTACAGTAACAGAGGCATTATAGCTACATGCTGGCTTTTGTAGGTGTGATGTATTTTGCCTCTTTTATACACCGGCTCACATAATTGTTTATCTATACCCAGGTGTCTACTTAAATCATATTTTCTGTCAGCGACTATTTGTCTTGGGTCACATTCTTGATATGGGAATCAAGTTAAGTTAATCTACTTTGACAGAACAGGGAGAGCCTGTGTTGTTAAAGGTAGAAGCTGCTTTTCCTGGGTGAATGAGGTCTTGTAAATAACATACCATCTGTGGCTATGGGCCCAGTCACAGTTGTACCGTATGTTCCTACATCCCTATCTACTACACCATCCATATTGCTAGACATATTCATCATACTACTTATAACTGACGGGACCCAACTTAAGTTACAATGTGACCTATTGTGATTTGCTCACCTTGTTGATTTTTAAAAGTCAAATGTTTTAATGTCAGGGCTGGATCCCAATAAGCAAGATCAGGTTTTGACAGGAGATCTTTTTTAACACTTCTTTTTATTTCAGTTTTTTTATATGTTTTTCCACATTGAGGATACAGAAAGAAAAAAAGACAACATTGGTGTAATACGTCTTCAGTGTCATGAGTAATTCCTGATATTCGAGAGCTGATTACATGTTATATGACAAAATCCACTGATCAGGTGTGTCAATGTAACAGCAAGTTGCGTCAACAACATGTGTGTATGTAAAGGCCCTCATTGTGGTGTAAATATTCTTCTGTGTATCCACATTCTTGAGTGTGCATAGATAGACGCAATCTATCAAACATAACAAAAAACATATCAACCATCTGCCTACCCTGCGTGGTTTGAAAATTTCCATATAAAAATAGGAGAACATTTCAGTGTAGACAAGGCCGCCTCCAGTCAAAGACCCCGGTCTGCACAGTCCCCCCCCACATTTGTGCCAAGCATATGCAACTGCAATCGGGCCCTGCCCTACAAGAGTTGGAGTTTTTTATGTAAAAAGTCAACCTTTTTACTTATTGCCACCACTACTAGGCCTTTTTTGTTTTTGCAACACATGCAATCCAAATGAAGCCCTGATAGGGTGATTCACTAAACAGCTTTGATCACAGTATGGTGAAATTCACACTGCAATTCACGGTGAGTGTCCACTGGGCTTTAATCACAAGATAAATTCCCAACTAAGACAGTGGTGATTTGGATAGCTTGGGGTTGCATGTGAAATCTCAGTTAATGTAAAACGTTATGTAGTCAAGTAAGCCCAAGTGAAACAACTATTAAAACTGTGACTGTAATATACATTGTAATATAGCATTGGTACTTTGTACCTTCCGTGTCTGAATTGGTCACAGGGACATAGTATATGCTGGGTTAATGCTTGTTCTTCAGTGGTATACAGTATATAATCACATCATTCATAAACTCATGTTTTTTTTTAAAGTCATCAGAGCATTTTTTCCATTCACCCTATTTTGACTTAATTGACCAACAGAAAAATATAAATAATTGTGATGGATTCAAATAATCACTTTGTGACAGAATGACCTGTAATACAAGGTCCCCAAGGTATTCATGGCTCCAGTCTGGCTGCCAAACAAAGATAACACAGCTATGAACTCCATTGTTTAACTAATCACAGCAATAGGATTGCTGTCAGGGGAATTAAAGTTTTACAACAACAATAAAATGTTCATTCTTGCTGTACTCAATTGAAGGTAGTTGTGTCTACTTATTGGGGGACACATAGCAGGGTTCCAAGGTGTGCATGCTGAGTGGTGTTGGAAGTGATTTTGGGGATAACAGGAGAATAGATCTGGGTGATCTCTGGGAGTGACTACAGCACTCTTGGTGAACCCGTTACCATGATCACCCCAATTCCAAATTAATTCAGATATTTACATCATGTTTGGTTTCCAAACTATTTGCTACCAGTATAAATTTACAAGATATAAGTTTTAAGTGTGTCTCTTCATATTGTGTTTGATAAATAATACACTGTTAACACCTTATCGGTTGGAACCATTACGATACACTTTCTTTGTCCTTGACTTAATTCATAAAGCTATGCTACTTTTCTTTGATGTCTTATTGGAAACCAAATCCTTTAATACGGTTAAAGGCTAGAAATTACTATTTGAGCTTAAAACTGCCTAAAGCTCTCAGACAATGTTCCATTTGAAGGCAGAGTGTAAAAAATATTTCGATTAAAAAAGCAGAGACAAAAAATATGCACATACTCTTATGGTGGAACTGGTGGAAATGCAGCTCCATGAAATAGCTTGTAAATAACAGGGTCAAATGTTCCATATCAGTAATCATGACTCCTAATACCCCTGATATTTTTTGACTCTTTTTATACACAAACACAAAACAAATCTCAATTCTGTTTTGCTATTCTTTGAGTTACTAAGGGACCATAGCTCCCCAAGCTCTAAAGAGATAGCTCTTTCTCTAACTGTAGCAGTAATCCTGCCCTGTCATGGAAGAACATTCAGTCATAATGAGAGCACTTCAGTTCTGAGTTCCAAGCCTATTGTGAAATAATATAGTATTTTTGGGGAACTTTATGATGCATACTTCAGAACCTGAGACTCAGATACATTACCTTTTCAATCAATTACTAGCATTCAAAACTGCAAATGTTCATGATTTTTTCCTTATTACCACTAAACATTCTTAAACAACACAAAACCACACTTTAAAAACAGGCTTTTCTGTTCACTATCCATATACCGTAATAACAATTTGTAGACCAGTAGTTATTGGGGTCTATTAACCTATTTAGTGCTGGAAAGGTATTACTACTAGAACGTAAGTTTTTTACCCTTTGTTGCCTGAGTAATGGCCTTGACGAAAAGTTCCAGTTGCTTTGCCCTGTTATGTGTCCTTTCGGCATCCTTCCCAGTCTGCTCTCCATCTGCTGTCACTTTCGCAGCCTGTCAATCAGATCCAGAAACGAGTCAGTGAATTATTAGGTTAATTTCAGATGTTCTTCAAATAATTTCGGAGTCCATGGAATTTCAGTACATTATTATAGATCATGCAAAATGAAAGTTAAATATGAAGTTTGGGTTCACCAAAAAATTACACTATTTCCCCATTAATTAAATATGAAAAGTGTCCTTCGTGGTAACTTCAGATAAATGTGTAAAACAATGAACTAGATCACCAGGAAATTACTGAAAGATTATACCAAACTAAATGGAGCAAATACATTTTTGAAAGTGGAAATGGAGGGAATTAAGTTTGTCTATTGATTGAAATATATCTATGTCTGTCTAAAAGCTTTCTCCCTCAAGCATGTTTACAATAAAGAGTAGTGAGACGGATCTTGAAAATGCAAACTAAATCAATATTAATAATGATTCTTTTTACTTCTTTTAGAGCATGAATCAACCTTGTAATGTAGGTGGTCAACTCAATTCACCCAACATGTAAGACAAATGGGTATGTTATTACAAATAGCATAATTATAGGTTTAACATAAAAAATAATAAGTATTACAAATGTAGCGGTTCCTCATATTATTTTAGTTCAAAGCACATTAGCCCTACCTTCCAAGTATCCTTCATTGAAAAGAAGAGTTCCCTTTTGGGCCATGATCAAGGCCAGACTGATGATTGAAATATACCTTGGAAATTTAAGGCTAGTGTCCAATAAATGCCATAAATGACAGTGTTACACTCTCACAGTTTGCTGCCATGTGTATCCAGCTGGTCGCCGCACGCTGAACGACCAGATCTGGGACAGTGAAGGTAAATGTGCAGCACCATCAACCACTGTGCATCTACCAAATTCCCAGATGGCCAGTTCAGGCTTGGACCACATCATTCTTTGCCATTCTTTACAATGTATGTGTGCAAGAGTGCTTTTCAGCATCACCTAGCTGAAATGGGGAAGTTCCATCCTCCACTGACTTCAGGCACACATTTTGCAACTGTAAGGTACATCAGACACCATTTTCAGCCTCCATATTTATGCTATTTCATTGCATGGTACATTGAGTTTGATGTAATTGGAGCAATGTTTTCAGCCCCAGAAAGCTTCCAGTTCGTGTGCCAGAGGATCACAGGTATGTGGGTGATGGTGGGTGTGTGAAACACAAAATAATTATGGGGGTTTAAGATAAAACATGAAGTATGTGTTACTTACATACTTCATGCTTTAGTTAAAAAAGTAATTAATTTATGAGAGGGTCCAAATCAAATTTACAGTACAGAAGAAAGATGATCTATTGTTTATTATTACGCCTACTCTAGAATAAAAACTGCATTCTCATGCCCCTCAACTGTCCTGATTTAGGCCCACCAGGATACCTGGAAATTTCGTCTGTGAGCAGGCTGGCCAAGCGGCCGGCAGACCAACATCCAAAACAGCCATTGAGCGGCTGTTTTTGAAAGCCTCTTCTGGTCGCCGGCGCCTAATGTGCTGTGTGCACGTACCACGCCACCCAATGGAGGTGCCTCAGCTCCTCATACCTCCCCTTTTAAGACGTGGGACGAAGTGATAAGGCACAGCCATTGGGCGGTGCGGTGCGTGCACGCCAACCCCTTTAATTTCATGAACGCCAGCCTCCACCAGCTGCCCCCACCAGACACCAGGGAGTCAGAAGCAGTGGTAATCCTGGGGGGAGTATTATATGGGGGGCATATAATGCCTTTTAACCACCTATATGCCACTCTGCCTCCAGAAATGCCTTATACCCCCTATATGTCACTCTGTCCCATGATATGCCTTTTACCCAGTCTCCAATAGACTGGAGATTATGTCCCAGCTGCCAGAGGCAGATTCAGGGACAGGGAGACAGGCTTCTTTGGTCTCCACATGAGTGTGGAGACCAGCCCCCCCACCGCCACCCTTCCTCAGTTAACCCCTACCCCCCTCTTCCTCTTCAATGCTGCGATTGTGTATGACCCCCATCGCAGCATTGCAGGGGTTAATATTAGTCCCCACAAGCTTGTGGGGACTAAATATCAGTCAATGCTGTGCTTCAATGGAGCATCAGGAGCATCAGCATTGAAAGAGTTAAAAAAAATGTAAAAAATAATAATAAACAAAAAAAATTTAAAAAAATAATAATAATAAAAAAAATAACAGCACAGACCTGAAAGTCCAGGGTGCTTCCAGGTCAAATGCTGGGCTGGGCTGGTCTGGGCTGGGCTGATCAGATCGCTCCTGGCCAATAGGAGTGATCGGATCATTATGGCAGCCCACGGATGACCCTGCTCTACAAAGAGAGAGGGGTCATCTAGGGTAATTATGAAAAAACACAAATTATTAATAAATGAAAAAATCATAATTATTACCTGATCACTTGTCGGTGACATTTTAAGTCGCTGATTATTGATCGGTCTCCCTGATTGATGTCAGCGGCCTAAACCTGTCACTTACAAGTAATCTGATAAAAAAAAATATTTAAAAAAATGTAAATGCACATGTTCCAGTTTTGCCCTCATAGCTTCCTCAAAAAATGCATGAACCATGCATGTGAGGCCTTGTTGGAACCGGGGGATGTTGGTGAACAAAATGTGGTGTTTTCTTCCAGTGTTACACATATGCTGTGCAAGAAATAAATTGCAACATTGAAATGTATGCGTTAAAAACGCAATAAAATAATTTCCCTGTGAAGTTTGGCAGACATCAGTGAAGAAATGGCTGGCTGAAAACTGTCAAAACTACCCTAGTTGAACACCTTGACTTGTCTACTGTTCATAAATATATACTTTTATGGGGTACTTTACAGTGGAGGGGCTTCCAAAATGTCCCAAATGGGATATGGGGCCAGTAAACCAATTCCTGAAAACTTGCGCATGTTCCAGTTATGGCCTCATGGCTTCCTCAAAAAATGCATGAACCATGCATGTGAGGCCTTGTTGGAACCGGGGGATGTTGGTGAACAAAATGTGGTGTTTTCTTCCACTGTTGCACATATGCTGTGCAAGAAATAATTTTTAACATTGAAATGTATTTGTTAAAAACGCAATAAAATACATTTTCCGTGAACTTTGGCCGACATCAGTGAAGAAATGGCTAGCTGAAAACTGTCAAAACTACCCTAGTTGAACACCTTGACTTGTCTACTGTTCATAAATATATACTTTTATGGGGTAATTTACAGTGGGGGGCTTCCAAAATGTCCAAAATGGGATATGGGCCCAGGAAACCAATTTCTGAAAATTCCAAATTTGAAAACGAAAATGCGCATGTTCCAGTTTTTCCCTCATAGCTTCCTCAAAAAATGCATGAACCATGCATGTGAGGCCTTGTTGGAACCGGGGGATGTTGGCGAACACAATTTGGTGTTTTTTTCTGCAGTTGCACATATTCTATACAAAATATAATATAAAATCTAAAGCAACATTGCAACATATGCAAAAAAACCCAAAAAAATATAAAAATACCTCAAAATTTGGCAGCAATTGGCGATAAAATCCCTGTTTGAAAAGTGTCACGATGACCCTAGTTGTACACCTTGACTTATCTACTGTTCATAAACATATAATTTTGGGGGGATAATCAGTATCTGTGACGACTATTGCAGTTATTAGACTACCATGCCAAATTTGAAAAAAATTACATTTCAAAAACGTGATGCATGCCTTGCAATATTTGCCCTATACTGGTCAAAATAGATAAAAATCCTGGCCATGTTGGGTGGTTTCCAAATCAGGACAAGTTAATGAATATATTTGGGATAATTTTTTCCCATTGGTTCAATGTGTGTACAATTTGTATGTATACAAAACTGTAAAAAAATGCTTTTTTTCATTTTTTCCCCACTTTTTCCAATTTATTTCAAATAAAACAATGTACTACCCAGCTTAATATGGTTTCAAATGAAAGCCCTACTTGTGCTGAAAAAAAACAATATATGATTTGTGTGGGTGCACCAATTGATAAGAGAGAAATTACAGTTGAAGAAAGACATGGCAAAAACACAAAAACGGCTCCGGTCCTTTAGCGACACCCTAGCTTAAAAATCCCGGTCCTGAAGGGC
>VKOC01000006.1:38286481-38396815 GCA_009364415.1 Spea multiplicata
CTATGCCCCCATTTAACACACACACACAACACACACACTCTCTCTCTCCCCTCCCCCTTTCACTCCTCTCTCCCCCTCTCTCCCCCCTCTCCCCTATCACTCCTCTCACCCCCTCTCTTACCGGTGCTTCCACTCCTCTCACCCCTCTCTTACTGGTGCTTCCAGCCGGGGCAGCGGGTTGCCGTCTCCTTCCCCTGCAACTGGAAGGAGGTGGAGTTGGCAGCGGGGGTTTGAGATCAGAGTTCCCGGCACCGGTGCGGGGAACTCTGATCTGTGACAGTCGGGGAATGTCTACGCGACGGACGCAGACAACCCCCGCTGCTAGCCACACCTCCTTCCGGCTGCAGCGGACGTTGTCTACGCGCATCGCGTAGACGTCAACCCGCTGCCCCGGCAGGAAGCACCGGTAAGTGTGTGTGAAATGGGGGGGAGACAGGAGGATCCAGGTCCCCTGCAGCGGTGCGGGGGATCTGGATCTTAGTCTCCTAATCAGACCTCTTTTTGAGGTCTGATTAGAAGACGACCCCGATTACAAGACGAGGGGTATTTTTCAGAGCATTTGCTCTGAAAAAAACCTCGTCTTATAATCGAGCAAATACGGTATATATATGATTGTTAACAGCAGTCACATATTGCTGGCATAGGGAGGCTGTAATCACACTCCTATCATGCCCAAGTTCTAGCATGTACTGGTTGCCTGGGCATGATAGGAAAGGATTGCTGTTAATCAATTATATATATATATAATTGTTGAATTTTTCTGTCCAATTTTGGAGTGTTACTTACTTTTAATAAAAGTGTGGTTAACACACCAAAATTGGACAAAAAAATCAATAACAATATTATTATATATATGATTACTAACAGCAATCACACTCCTATCATGCCCGGGCAGCCAGTACATGCTGGAACCTGGGCATGGTAGAAGTGAGATTACAGCCTTCCTATGCCATGCTACCCCCCACTTACACATCCATGCTATCACACACACTCATTCACAACCATTCATTCAAAAACATTGACTCTCACTGAACGTTTTCCTACCTTTCCTCTGTCGCTGTCAGTTTTCCAGCTACAGCTCCTTTTCCTCCTCCTCTTCATTTGTCCTCTTGGCTCTTCTTGTTCTGTCTCTTTCCGGTGCAGTGAGCACTGAAGGCGGTGGGCATCAAATCCCGATGCACAGCATCAGTTGCCGTGCGCATTGCAAGGGAGCAGGATTGGAGGTCTGCATTAACAGACCTCACACTCCCTTGATTGACTTTCAGCCTGCTCCTCTAGCGGCAGACATTACTGTCTGTCTCTGGAGGGGTGCCGGCGTGGTGGCACCACCCTTATGAGAGGCACCTGGGGCAAACTGCCCCCCCACCACCTCTGGCTAGGTACGCTATTGGTCAGTGCTACCTTTAGGCAAAGTAGGCACTAGCCTAGAGCTCAGATCTAATAGGGGCGCGTGCACACTGAGTTGTGACACGTAGCGGGACTCAATTATCAATTTTGAGGTGGTCTGAGTTGCGGACACTGTAATTCTTTGTAACGTTCCGGTGTCTGCTATGTAAATTCATACCTGAAGTACAATGTGTGTGAAAACCCCCCACAAAGACTGATGGTAGAATAAGTGCACGGAAGGTGTTAAAATACCACCATTTGAATTACAATGTGGTGTCTAGTTTTCAAAAATGATGGTTTGACGATAGTAAATTGAATTGTCAGGCTTAATAGATATCCCAAATAGGACATGAGGACAGGATGAGATCAGATCAGAGATTTTGAGGTAAGATCTCAAAATTCAAAGTTGAGAAATTGAATTGTCAATGTCCCAAATGTGTCATTTTAGCCACTAAACAACCCAACAAACATATGCATGAGTGATATCACTGTACTCAGGTGATGTTGCTGAACACATATTGGGGTGTTGCAAAATATACGAAAAGCTTTAAATTCAATGTGTGTGAAAAAAGGCAAATAAAACATGGGCACAGGATTTGGCAAAAATGGTTATGATAAGGCAATATGCTGCTAATACCTATTGCCCTATAACTTGCAAAAAAAAGCAAAATTACATAAAAAAATTTAGTATTTATAAACTCAGGACAAAAATTTTGAATCTTTTTAGCAGGTTTTGTAGATGAGTAAAATATATTTCAAACAAGTCAGAAAAACTTTTTTTCTTTTACTTTCCAACATATTGTATTTGTTTTAATAATAAATTAGATGAAATGAACAAAATAATGAAAGAAAGACCTTTATGTTCTGAAAAGTAAAAAATAATATATAATTGTTGCATGTACACTAAATGAGAAAGAATAAAATGTAATTTAAAAACGCAGCCTGGTCCTTAAGTGGATAATAAAGCCAAGGATCATGCAACAGGCTCTGCATGCAACAAGCTCTTGTTTAAGCCAGGTGAATTGGCAGACTATTGCAGTTCCAGCCACAGCAGCTGGTTCTGGACAGTATTGCAGGCGATCCAAGCACTTAAAGTGGGATTGCCACATGCTAAAACTGCTGTTTCAGGGAATTCTTTTGTACTTTGTCCTCTAGTGATGGTTGATTTTCACCTTGACTTGGCAGGAATTATAATTTGTTTTCCAGTGGTTTTTATTCCAGTAAATCCCTTGTTGCACACTCATGGTTATACAGTAAATGAGATATACTTTGTTTAAGTGGTACAGTTGTTACTATAAAGTGCCATTTTTTAACCTGTAAAATCTAATGGGAAGGGAAATACTCGGCACTAACCATGGAACAACACATTATATACCCAATTATTATACTCAAAGGCATTGCCCTAATTAATTTGTATATCATAGCCTAAATCAAAATATTTATACACAAGTCAATGATAATTCAATGTACATTATTCTAAATTATTACATAGGCATGTACCCTATACAATAGATAGATAGATAGATAGATATAGAGATATAGAGATATGGATAGATAGTTATGGTGGGTAAAGGTGATGGAAATCCCTTCCACTAAAATAAAGGGGGTAGTAGAAGCATTATTGAATACTCATCTACTGACACCAGACAAGCTAGAAGGCTTGTTTTTCCCTCAGAAATCTCATGGTGCTGCCACAACCGCAGGGGATTCTAGGTAGTCACGGGCAAATAAGGTCAACAATTATCACCTTTTGCCTCTATATCCACTTTATATATGGATCCCTTGAGACTAATTGCCCGCTGTACAGGACAGCCTTTAGAGGTGCAATAGCCAGATCACCACTCATGGACAGCTGTTTCGTCCTTAATGGGCTTCGTCAGCATGAGGTTGTGATACTGGCTTAATTCTTCAATAATGCTTCTACTACCCCCTTTATATATATAGTACATCTGATGATTTACATTTATAAGCTGTTAGTGTGGTATCAGGTTTTAAAAATGCAATGTAAACTGTGAACCTATATTTTCAATAATCTGATGATTCTCCATTTATTGTTTTTTTTCCTTTTTGTCTAACGTGAACATTATAGCATCTTTGTAGCAGGGCCAAGCACAACTCAGATCTTCCTTGTAGCAGGCCCATTGAGCAGTGATGCACTCGCCGAGCTAGATGTAGCCCCAGTCAAGTTCCACTACTCCTAAATCAATTAAACTAATACATAATGCATTGTACACTGTACACAGTTTAATTGTTTAATTTTTACACTGTCACCCCCCACACACACTTATTCCAACCCTGTACACTGACACCTACAGTCATAAATACACAAACACAATTTAACCAATGATAAGCCTGCACATGGCAGACATTTTCACAGTTTATTGGACACTATTTTCTTCTTTTTTAAGTTAAAATAATACTAAATAGTGCCCCTGGGTTAAACATATGTGAATCATTCAAGACCCCTTAGCGCTGAAACATTAATAGTATGGATAGAGTGTCAAAACTCACACATACACTCTGGAGACTGGTTGTAAGTGCCACTGTAAGAGATTTTGCCACTCCCATGATGGAGGTGCTTCCAAGAGGGTCTCTCCAGACCCTAAAGAGAACAGTGGCTGAAAACAGGTACTGCATTCATCCATGCAAGTCAATAGAACCCAGATTTCTCATCACAAATTGATTTGGAAAATATTTTAAAACATAACAGAAAAAATAAACACAGCTAAAAAAATATTAAACTATGGTAATATGGCAAAAGTGTTTAAACAGCCTCATCTGCAAGGGGTTAAGTAACAATTCCTTTCTTCAAATCCTATTGGTTTTTTTTTTAACAGTTCTGTTAATGAACAGATCAAGTGTCTGGTATTGTCCGAATATGTATTTTTATAATGTTATCATATCGCCTCTAAGACACCGTTTTTCTGAATACACCTGTGTAACTCAATCTGCTCCGTGTGTCACATGCTTTGTCTTTCAGTTTGTGTTTTTGTGTTTCCAGTTAGTTTGCAAGTCAGTGGAAATATTCCCAGATGGTAGCTTCCATTAGCAGCTGTGATGTCAAGAAACTGCACCTACTGAGAATTCCCCTTTAACTCATTCCAAACCATCAGATTGGAGACTCAAAACAAAAGATAACGCTTTACATTGCAATGACAAATAACCTGATGTTTAAGAACAAAAGATTGTAAATGCATAAGAGCAGGGCTTTTTTTCTGTACAAGTGTGTCTTAACCTGTAAAAATATTATTGCTAATTGTGTATTTAAGCAGGTATTGTTAATTTTTACCTACCCATATTGTAAGACCGCTAATGTAAAAATATTACATTACTACACCCTATGTAGAACATGAAATGCACACCTACAAAAATATGAGTACTATTATTATTTAGCTTCAAGTATTGATAACTATTAACTATGATTTATCCATAGATAGTTTCTATGGATAGATTATGTTATTTATATAACCTATTTAACAGCTTAAACAGAAGCTTCATGGAAAAGGAAATCATACTTTACGGATGCAAAACATATCCAACTTTTTACTTGTCAAGTCCCCCCTTTAGATATACAGAGTTATACAATCAACTTTACAAGATGTTGCTGGCCCTTATTGCTGATCACATAGATTTCCATCTCATAGCTGCTTCTCCAGTTTTAAACCCTGGCGTGGACTCTGACAACGATCCTGGTTAATCCTTTTGTATCATCTAGATTCTGAACATTTGGCGTGGCCTTTGATTTCCCTCTTGGATCATCTTTTGGTATCATACTACTTTCTCCCTGTTGCAATATATTGAATACATTAATTTAGGCCAATTCTCATGAAACTGAATGTCAAAATAGATCCAAGATAGATGTATGTGTATAGCTGTCAAGATCACAGGTGCAGGATCAGGTTTGAGTCCCTGTGCAGGTGTTGATGTGCCTAGTTGCAGATGGCTGTCTGCTGTAGCTTTAGACTTTATTTTTGGCGCCATCTATAGGCACTTAACTGGAAGAAGCAGGGAGTCTCGGAAATTGGCTCATGGCAACGAGAAGACAGTAGTATGTCATTGCTGCAAAAAGCATGCACTTTCAGCTTATATTTTAAAGTGTTTGGGATGTTCTACACATGATTATTTTTAAACCGCTTATGTCGTAGTTTACAATTAGTGAATTTTAAGTGAACACAAACAGTGTTTAACTCATAAAGACCTTTTACCATACATACGGCTGCTACCATGTTCCTGGCAAAACCTCTGGCTGTACTGTCCATACTGTTTAGCATGTATAGGTATTCTTCAACACCAGTAGGGTTCAAGATTTAGCCATGCCACCATCCATCCATTAAAACAAAGTGACAAAGAAACACTTTGCTGAACAATGGGAGGCTGGAGGCATGTAAGGAAGATTCCTGTACAAGAAAACCAAAGTTGTGCTATGGTAATATCACTAACATTTAAGCAGTTTTTTCATCAGTAATGCATTATTTTTTATATAATTATTATTATTATTATTGTGAAGTAGGTCCAGAACACAATTTCTCAATTGGTTTAAAGCTACAACCCTTGTGTGGGTAAAGATCAAATGGTCTAGATTCAGGGCCGGCCCTACCATGGAGCCGAGTGGGGCAACTGCAACTTTTTTTTTTTAAAAGCAGAGGAGAGAGGGGCACAGAGTGGTTTTTGCTTACCAAGTTGTCAGTACCTGCTCGGCGCCCCTATCTCTCCTCTGCGAGCCCTCTAGCTCGTTCTCGGTGCCGGCTTGTAATGCTGAGGGCCGGAAGGTGATGTCATTTCCGGCGCTCAGCATTACAAGCCGGCAGCGAGAACGAGCAGGGAGACTCGCTGCAGGACTGCTGAAAGGTAAGTACAAGGGGGGCGGCATTTTACACTTCGCCCCAGGCGGCATTATGTCTTGGGCCGGCCCTGTCTAGATTACATTACTTGTAATCATCTTCCATTTAAGAATACTCCAGTAATCCTAGGTCTGGCTGTTTCCCCACAAATATATGAGCATGTATTTTTCTACAAAACTCAATAATGACCTTCAGGGAGCTTCTAAATTTACATGTGAAACTGAGTCTCTTCATGCTTGATTCATCCCTCATCTCCCATAGCTAAATAGTTCCTAAGCACAAGCCAAATATATATTTATATATTTTTTCCATTTATATATGAAAATGTTTGCTTTTCTTTGTTTTCTAAGCACAAAGTGCCGTCACAATCAAGGCGCCTCATAAAAAAAATTACAGGCAATTGCATTCAAATCAATCACCTATGGTGCATGATTTTTCACCATGTGTATTAATTAATCTTTCATTTGCTGTAGATCTCCCCTCTGGTTTTTGTCCTGATTTCCACAGTTTGCTTTGTTTAAACCATAAAATATTTCACATATTTTTCTCTCATAGGTAATTCAGAACTCAAGATGTGTATTATGCGCCATTTGTGTGTGTGTGTGTGTAATTCAAGTCTGATTACCTAAATCGAACATACTTTGTTTTAGCCAAGTTCAAATATATGCCTTCCAAACCAATCAATATACATGAATTATAGCCAAATGGCAGTCCGAATAATCTTTACAAATTTGTAATGTCTACTGTTGTTGCTCATTTAACCATTTAGCTGCAGTTTTCTAGATAAATGTATATATGTATATTTATTGTTTATTTCTGCTACTTTATACCAGGCATTCTGTATATCTTCTGGGTTTTTTTTTAGGTCTGGTTGCAGGTCTGGAAAAATATTACTGTGTTTTACCTTCTTCTCCCTCTACTATGTATATATGGACAATTAGATTGTTTATACTTTTGTTTTGTTCTTCATAGGGGCGTTTAGTAGTAGGAATTTCCAGCCTTTTAAATATAAACATCATGTACCAGAGGCTGCAGCAACCACCCACTGCCAAATTCATTCTAGGCTGTCATTCTACCTGATGTGGTAAAGATACCACTTACCACCAGTGCCCTTTTGGGAATAAACCTCTCTTGATTATTTATTTTAGATAGTAAGCTTCAAGAAGAGTACACAAAAGGATTCCATTTTGGACAATTTAAATTTTGTGATTATGTCCTCTTTTTTTCTGTATGAAAAATCAGGCTTTATAGATGTAACCATATCTTACTAGTGTCCATTCATTCTGTCTCTGCAGTTTTGAATATTTATTAATCCATATCAAGTTGATTCTGGAAAAAAAATCACCTAGGCTTTATTTCTGACATTGTAAAGGTATACATTTGCAACACTATTCACAATTGCAGTTAAACCACTGATATGGACTTTGAAGGAATGTTATAGCCATCATGTCATATATAATGGCCAACATGCTTACCAACATCCAGTAATTGATGAACTGAAGATTGCCAGACAACAGATTAAACAACTGTTTAAACATAAAAAAGCAGTGTACTAAAATGTTTACTTCCACAGCAGCCAAACAATGCACTATGTATATAAGGTGCATATATATTGGGAACTGAGTATTTGCTCTTCCATTGTACACATCAACTACCAGTTCCAAACAGTGATTTATGTTAGAAATCTCTCAAATACAGGGTTTGTCAGTGTTGCTGCATTCAGTTAATAGCAGGGTAAGAAACCTATATACTTTTATACCGATATAAAGTGTATGATCTAGAGAGGGTGAATAATCACAACTTACAATGTCACCATATATAGACAAGACAAACTCCCAAAAAGGTTGAACCCTTGCCCAAGATTCCAACCAGTTTAAGAAGCTATCTCTGCATTTTGATTCCACCAACATCTATTCGAGGAGCTAGAATCATTGTGATTCAAATGGTAGGTTTCCTATACCAACATTACACAACTTGCAAAGAAGACTCCTGCAGTTGCGTGGATTGGGAACATTTGTGGGTTAACAAAAAAACACTTCTGCCATTGTTCCTTTTTGAGAGGTCCTTAGTATTTGGTGTAATAGGGAGGATTTGTTCTGTTATAGTATTGTGCAGCATGGAAACTACAGTAAATGAAGGTGTCTCTTGTCCATTATTTAATGTATCATATTTGAAAGGGAGTATATTTCAAATACGATATAGAACGATATATTCTGGAAAAATGAAAACACTAAGGCATTCTGCCAAGGAGCTGCATAGTACAAAAGTGAAGTGCAGGACATGGTTTATCCAGTGGTGGGATTCATTTTTTTTAGTAACCACATCCGAGATTTCGTACTAAAAGCCTCACACACACACTCAGCAGTCTCTCTCACACACATACACACAGACTCAGGTAGTCTCTCACACACACACACACTCAGACAGTCGCTCACACAGAGACTCAGGCAGTCTCTCTCACATGCACACAGACTCAGGCATTCTCTCACACACATACACAGCCTCAGGCAGTCTCTCTCTCACACACACACAGACTCAGGCAGTCTCTCTCACATGCACACAGACCCATTAATTAACTCTGCCCCCAGTTTTCCATAGGCATCTTTATCACTAAACATGGGACTCAGGCAGTCTCTCTCTCACACACACACAGAGACTCAGGTAGTCTCTCTCTCACACACACACACAGACCCATTAATTAACTCTGTCCCCAGTTTCCTATAGGCATCTTTGTCACTAAATAGCTTCCCATAGTCCCATGTTTAATGACAAAGATGCCTATGGGAAACTGGGGACAGAATTTGCCTTTGTCCCCAGTTTCCCATAGGCATCTTTGTAACTAAACATCAGACAATGGGAAGCTATTTAGTGACAAGGATGCCTATAGGAAATTGGGGACAGAGTATGCCTTTGCCCCCAGTCTCCCATAGCCGTCTTTGCCCCAGCCTCCCACTGCCAAGCATGCCCCCAGTTACTTCAACTTACCTGACCGTTGGATTCCCGCTGTCAAACATCTGTTCATTGCAGACAACCCAATTATAGGCTACACAACCACTTTAAGTGAGGGGAAGTGCGGCCTATAATAGGGTAGTTAAGAAACGGATGGTGCGAACCGGCTGAATCCCACCACTGGGTTTATCCTCCTCAGTCAGCACAGAATATGAGAAGGGAAACACAGGGGGCTCAGAGACCAGAGTATCCACAGAAACACAGATGCAATGTGTGCTCACAAGGTAACACCATAAAAGAGCACATGTGAGTCAGGGAAGCCTCATCAAGTAGGCCTTTAGAGGGGGACATCTGGTACACCCAGTCAAGTAACATGCGCTGTGTTGCAACATCAGGGTATGTTCAACTCTTTTTGCCTTAATGGTGCCTGATCTGGCAACTGTTCATGATATGCCAGCATCAGCAATAGCAAAGTTGGCTATTTGCTCTAAGATGGCAGTGATTCCTTGTATTTTCTCTATAAAGAAAACTGTATATTTTATAGTCGATTTACAAAAATAGTATCATTTGTCACATTTGTCAGTTCACTGAATTTTATAGATACAGATACTGCTGTTCAGATGACGTTTACATATTACATTAAGAAACTAACACAGAAATGTGTCACATTGTTCTATTCTATAATGGTTTGCTTGTTTAAAAACTGTTAACAAGAGCATTGACTGTTAAATAGCATTGACAAGGAAATCATATCGATTGGTGACCAGTACTGGAAATGGGCATATATAGATTCTTAAGTGGCGTTAACAAGGGATGTGGAACCAATCCATATTAATGTATTTAAACAGACAAGTTATATGCATGTTGTTAAAGAAATTTGCTCATAAATAAACAAGAATAAAATTTGACACAGTCTAACAATATTAATTCATAGAAAGTTGATATAAAAGAAAACTGCTAATTACCTGATCACAAACCATACTAATTAGTCTTACCATGGTATGCAAGGATTGCAAATTTGTGCTAGAGTTTTCTAGTTTTCTTAATCCCGCTCCGCCCGACCCGCTGATTGTGTGTCCAATCCCGCCCGCTCACATACGTGGTCAATCACACCCACCCCCTTACCTGAACTGCAGATTTCCTGCGCAGTCCCGCAAGGCTACCTTTCAGTTGCTCCCTCACAACTTCTATTGTTCCGCCCAGCAGACTCACGGGAAGTGACATAAAATCACGCTCTGTTCCTGGGCAGAGCAAGAGAAGAGATGCTGTGAGGGAGGAGCAGCACGAAGGCAGCCTTGCGGGACTGCGCAGGATTATCTGGACCCACAGGTACAGTGTCTGACCTCTGACCGCCCCCTCCCGCCCACAACATCAGCAAGACCGCCCGCGCCCACAAGTTTTTTTAGAGGACTGCATTGGGATGCGGGTCCCGCGGAACTAAATACAGTGATCAGCCATAACATTATGACCACCTGCCTAATATTGTGTAGGCCCCCCTTTTACTGCCAATACAGCCTTAACCCGTCGAGGCATGGACTCCACTATACTTTTGAAGGTGAACTTTGGTATCTGCCACCAAGACGCTAGCATCAGTTCCTTTAAGTCCTGTAAGGCAAGGTGGGGCCTCCATGGATGCATCCTGGTGCCATGTGTTCTCCAGGTAAGCGGCGCACACGCACCCGAACATCCGTGTGATGTAAAAGAAAATGTGATTCATCAGACCAGGCCATCTTCTTCCACTGATCGGTGGTCCAGTTCTTATGCTCACGTGCCCATTGTAGGTACTTTCAGCAGTGGACAGAGGTGAGCAGAGGCACCCTGATATATATATATGTATCTGACACCTTTCTATCAGAACTAGCATTAACTTTTCCAGCAATTTGAGCTACAGTAGCACATTTGTTGGATCTGACCACAATGTCATTGCATGCTAAAGGGGACATGCCAATACACGTTTATGTTTTAAATGTCAAAAAAGTCTCTGTTGATGGAATGGTCAGGAGTCCCAATACATCTCCAATCTTTATTCTCATGCCTGTATTCAACATATTAGTCATAATTATTTTGGTTTTCTTTTCACTTAGGTAATAACATAACATTGACCCTGCTATTTTCTGTTTTGCTGTATATTGGAGCTGTCATCTTGCTGTTCCATCATATGCAGTGCAGAATACAAACATCAGTAGCTTAATCAAGTACATACAGAGATAGTATTAGTGTACAATCAATAAGTGTGTGTAGATCACCATAGTGGAAGTTTGAGAGATAGTATTAGTGTACAATCAATAAGTGTGTGTAGATCACCATAGTGGAAGTTTGGTTTAACTCTCTAAAGTTAGTGTTCCCTCACAAACTTTATAACATCCAAATAAAACCAGGATGTGTACCAATTGTAAGGGACTTGTCCCATGTGGGATGCTACAGAGGGGGGGTCAGTAAATGCACGATATTTGTAGTTTCTCTCAGAGCCCTGTCCATATGACTGCACATGAAGGCGTCTCTAAGCAAAGTTTGGAAGGGTTCTTGCTCTAAGCAAACACGTGGAAGGGTTCTTGCACATGAAAGTATGCAGAAAGCTCAAAAGATAGTAAAACAGTGTACCATTACAAATCCAGTGTTGTCACTAGGATGGGTGAGGGGTGTGAGTTTGGGGAAAGGTGGAGGTAAACAAGAGGATTAATGAGAGTGGTCAAGGAGGGGAGTAGGATTAGTCCTCTTCCTCTAGACTCTCCACAAGAGAGTAGTCCCTAATAAAGCTGTGGATGATCCTGCTATGGTGGCACACTTCCTCCTCAACACCAAGCAGTTCCAGACAAACCACAAGGCACATTAGACAACAAGGATCATCAATGGCGCTCACACGTGTGTTACTTGCAAAACTCCATAAATTACAGAGTGCTAGGAAAGATACGTCTTCTCAACAGAGTCATTTAACTCCAGCTCCAGGGCTCTCAACAAAGCCTGAACAGATGGGCACTGCCAGAACAAGTGAAGAGCTGTTTCCTTTTCCACTATGCACTATTTGGAGTGTCTATATCTGCACAGCCCCCTGGCATACATAAATGTCCTTTATTCTCTATAAATAGCCATCGATGTAATGTCTTAATCTCTGTTGGTCAGCCTGCTTGATGCCACATTTGTCCAAACAGTCATGGCTGGCTGCAGAAATGCAACCGGTCTGATCGGAGGAGGCAATCATTCAGATAAACTACAGGCTATTGCCTTAACAAGAATCTTCTAGTCCACAATAAAGGAAAGAGATGGAACACAATCTATTTAAGTCACATTTAAGAACACAATCTACTTAAGTCCAATAATGCGTACTACAAGGAGGGAGATGGGACATTATTTCTTTAAGACACATTGCTTGCCAAAATGCTTAGGTTCAGTCTGCTAAAACAACACAGATGGAACACAGAAGGCATGTGACAATATTCTACTTGTGTTGACTTTAGGATTTCAGTACAATATTTTTTGGGGGTTATGGGAAATGAAGAACAATTTGCATGAACTGCCCTTGGTGAAGGCAGATTATTATTATTATTTATTGTTTTATATGGTGCCAGCATATCCCATAGCTCTGTACAATCGGTAGACATAACAAGTAGTATATAACATAACAATTTGACTTACAGGAACAACAGGTGAGGCAGGAATCTAGAGGGAGTTATTGTGTATTACACAGTAGGTAAAAGTGCAACTGTTAAGGATGGAGCAGCCACACTAGTATATGGACCAGGAAAGGTGAGCTAAGGAATATTGGAGGAAGGGCATTAATATGTAAGGATATGATGGATTGGAACTAGCAGAATTAAATTAGAATAACTCAAAATGTAAACATTAAATAATATATGGATATGTTAACCTGGCAAAGGCAACATGAGTATATTGCTGTCCTTAATGCGCACAGCTATTCTCCCCATCATAGCTTTAAAATTAGCCTGTAAGACAGGGTGACGTCTATACTGTGCATAAAATAGATGGCCTGATGTGTCGTTTTAAACCAATTACTTGTTTTATCCGATTAGTGCAAAATGGCCTTTCTGCCATTAAAGAAAAACAAAATTAGCAATAATAGCTAATCAGATCTGTTGGGTGCATGCTTTGTAGCACGTACTTGGCCTCTCATTTATGTTGGAAATTACCAAGTGTTCAGAATATCCCCATGATAATTTTTGTATGCAGCCTAAGTGATTAATGTTCTATACATACATACATACATACATACATACATACATACATACATACATACATGTTGGTGTTCTAGCCTTTTGGCTACTTGCTAATTGTTAAAATGCAACATGATGATGATGAATGAAAGTACCCAGGGGGTGATTTTTTTTAGTATTTGTGACAGATATTTCAGGAACATATTTTTGTTAGCTGGGCTAGAGGCATTACTAATTCATTTATATAAACTGTTTCGGTACAGTAAGTTAAAATTTTAGCAGTTATGTTGAAGGAACACTTAAGATCTCCTTTGCTAAAAAATTGGGGGGGTTTTATACTACACGAAGTCACAGAAATAAAAAAAAATGTGGTAAAAAAAAAAACAATGCAGAAAAAATGGGCCTCATATGTCAAATTATCTGGTAATGTTAGCAAACCTTAAACACAGTTTTAGAGCTACAGGATAATAAAAGAAATACATTTAATACAAATTAATAAAGGATATATAGAAAGACAACAGATGGTAAATATGTTACAGCTTAAAATATAAAAGTATGTTTAACCTATTAAAGTTTTTACACTTTTGTTATCTTTGTCCATCTACAAAAATTAATTTAGAAAAGCCATTCACAAATGAATGTACACATGGTTGTAAAATGGATTGCATGTGAACATGTATGTATGTATGTATGTATGTATGTATATGGACACATCTCCTGCATAATAACAAAAGAATACAGCGCTGTGTGAATATATATATATTATGTATATATTTCACAGTGAATATATATATATATATTAATTGAATATTATATATATTATATATATATATATAATTGTATATATATATATAAACAGTGATACCAACCCCACACTAATAAATAGTGTAATAATATGTGAAATAAACGGTGTCAATAATATTTGCAGGCCATATAGATAAAGAAAGAAAAAATGAGCTTAAATAAAAAATAGATAGCAACCAACAATTAAAGCAAAGCAGCTGGTCTTGATGATAATAGACTCTCCACAAAATAGGGAAAACCTATAAAGACACAAAAATAAACTCAGACAGCGCTAAAGTAACTATAAAAATATAGGACGCGTTTCGTGGAAAGCACTTCTTCAGCTATAAAAGTTGCAAGGTTTTTTTGGCGCCTGCCTGGCCAGACACAGCTTACCTAGTGGTGAGTTTTATTATTACTATCTTTGTTTTTATGTTTATTGCCCTGTTTTTCCTCCTGTTGATATATTAACCCCTGTTGGGGCAGATAGAATTTTCTCAAGATATTAATTGTGTGCATTGTGTTTTTTAAATTTATTATTTGGTTTATCGTTTGTGTTGTCTATATCTTCTGCATGCCAATGTTGCATGATCACCATACGCAAACCCAAACCAGCTCTGGACTGCGCAAGGGTTCCACCTGGGTCTAACGCGAGCTCACACATGCATGCGCAGAAAATACTTGAATTTATTGCAATGGGAGCACTTCCCTAACAGTGCCTGGCTGCTTCAAAGAACCAAAACTGGTATGCAATTGCACAATGTAGTGCACTGAAGCTTTTCCTAAAAGTTAGTGCATTTGTAGTTTCTTTAATCTAAAAATGCATATTAAAGTATTTACAAAGTACTTTAATATACATTCTTTGTTAGTGGAGTTACAAGGCGATAAACCTTATAATTCCCCCCCCCAAAAAAAATTTACACACAATTCACCTACTTGTTTATAAGTGTGCCTACACTACAGAATAAGTAAATTGAAATTGATCACTGACCATGAGATTTCTGTGAAAAACATAACCATTCTGAGCTTTCACTTTAATTTATGGCGGGTTGAAACACAGCAACAAGTCTTTCTTTGGGTGATGAAAACAGAATGATTCATTGCCTCAAACCATGCCTAGAATGCTCAAAATAAGGCAGCAACAAAGAAACATGCCTCAGGGGAACAAACTAACCTCTGCAAAGTACCACGGGCCATTTCTTTTGCCTGGAACGTTTTACAGTTATCTGTGCTCTTTTTTTGGTTTGAGGCAAAATAATAAAGAACTCAAATCGTTTCAGCAAGCCTTAGAAGGAGGAAAATACATCATCTAATTTTTTTTATAAAGTAAAATGGATTTTCCACCATCCTAACGGAATGACAAGGTTTACTGTCTTGTAACCATTTTACAATCTGCATTAATCAGTTAATGGTTCTAAACTTGTAGATATAGGAGGTGACTAGCACCATGCAGCTTAGGGTGCATCTAAGACGGGTTTGGATGTTTGTCCTTATTCAGACAGAAATATATCCACTCATTATAGTTGACAGGCCATGCCTTGGATGTGATATAGTCTAATAATTGAGAGATAACACAGTTTCCAGACCACATACTGATGTCATTAGCAACTCTTATTTTGCAGTGTGACCTAATGGCTTAATAATAATAATAATCTTAGGAGTGATCTACCCTGTAATAAACAAGCAGAACACATTTGACAGACAGCATTCTTAATGAGCAATGTATATCCTGATAGATATTTCATAAAAGGCACATAAATGATCTAGTCAGGGTGTAAATGCTCCCTTGTTAGTCTAAACCTCCTAGTGGCTATATATAGAAATATCTTCTGATTAGGTGCAAACGTTGGAAAAAATGCCATGCTTACTGCTGACCTTACTAAACATTAAACAAATGTTCTATGTGAAAAAATGTGTATGAGAACCTCATTTTCACGTGAAGAAGTGAATGAATTGATAAATATAAATGTAAATCTAAAGTACTTTCCAAATGACTGCAGCTACCGTAAAACACTCCTCCTCAGGGTGTAAAAACATAAATCACCAAACCATTGGAGCGCATGTACATAATGGAAAAAAACAAAACAATAATAGTGCAATATGTTAAAACCAAATTGTGGGATGTGTTATATGAAATTCATTCACAAACAAACTTGGTAAATCGGACCCATCAGAGAATTCAGTTAAAATGTATGTTTAATGGCTTCTTAAAATCTGCAAGACTACAATCTTTGGATAAAATGCTTTAAGAAATCAGGATGCACTTACAGGTGGTAGTGGCACAATATGGAGAGCTGTGCATCGAAGTTTCAAATATTAAATAGTCCAATGATCATCCGGTAAAAAAAGCGGAGTCTTCAAGTCTAGTGTCTTTCTCTACGCGTTTCGACAATTTTCTATGGTTTCCTCAGGAGAATTGTCACTGGTAATTGAAGAATCTGTGTCACAAAGTACAGCTCTTTGGCAATGCAGGACAACAAAATGTGTATAGTCAACAACATTAAATTTCGCTCTTAGGAGCTTATATGAGTAAGCGATATGTTTAGCGCGAAACACGTTAAGCAATCAGTTGGATTCTTCATGTTATTTAATAAATGATTTAGTATTGTGATACTACTTACATCTGGATTGTGGGACCTGTTTTCTTTTCTGTACGTGGGTCCTAAGGCTTTCTTCCACTGCTAAGCTGGTGGCACTGCTGGACATTTTTCGATTGCAAAGAGAAGCATAACTTGGCTTTCATTTGCTGCACTATGTTTCCTTGGCCAAGCACTGCAGCTATGATCCTCAACATTGCCTGTTTCCTTGTGCTCCTTCAAAACAGCTTGGGCAGAACATCTGGAAACCCGTCTGCCTTGACATTTCTGGCTGGAAGAGACCTTGCGGATGCAGTATAACTACCTTGTGTCTTGTTGCTGTGCTCAGTATTGCCATGGTGTATGACTTTTGACATTAAACTGTCTTCTACAAACTTACCTTGTCAGTGATTTTGGCTGTTCCTCATACAGTTCTTCCTACACAGCTGTTTCTGTTCAACCTACATATTAAATTAACGATCATTATCACCTGTTTGATATATTTGTTTAATCATACATCAAATTATATACTTACAAAATCCCTGACTTTGTGTAAGTATACCCAGAAGACGTGATGCTTTTTGAAGGCAGTGGGTGGTTACATCAAATATTGATTTTACTTCTGTTCACTCACTTTAAAAAAATACACTATTAACATGTCTATTTCTGAAAGCATTGTTACTTAACAGAATTTTCTCACACCTGCCTAAACAAGTGCACAGTACTTTATGTTTAATGATGTGCAAGTATAGTTTTTTCCAATTTGCATTTATGCGTCAGTTGGATCATTTGCACTGCATATTTCAGGTCATGGGCACAATGTGTGAAGTAGGGTAGGTTATTTATTTAATCTAAGTTTTGGTACCCCTACTAAATCTGACTTTCTCTCTACCCCCTTGCCTGTGTAGTTAGCCTTGTTGGTGATGTTTAAGGTGCATTTAATCTGATATTGTTTCTCTGGTATTCGAACTTGGCTTGTTCCCTGACCTTGGACATACTTCTTATGCCTTGATCATTTAACCTGTTTTTAAAATCTGATTTAGGATTGCCCTGGCGGTCAGTGTACATGGAGGCCTAGCTGAGGCTCAACTGTTAGAGGCAGACAAACCTTCTACCTTTCAACGTTTCAGTCTGTTTATTAGACTTTCATCAGGACACATGTCCTGATGAAAGTCTAATATACAGACTGAAACGTTGATTGGAAAACTGAAGTTTCTGGAGTGATTATTTAAAGAAGTCCCTGGAGCGCCGGTAACTATTTTTGGAATATAAATATATAATATATATATACATATATATATATTTTAATCTGAGAGATTAAATGCAAAAAATATATTTTGTTTTTCCATCATAACATAGATTTGCACTTAGTTCAAGGCCAGAAAAAAATAAGATAATTCATTGACAGCAATTCAACCGACTGGCCTTGCCTTGTAGAACATTCTATGGTACGACTGCATAGAACATGGTATATTGAAACTATAGAAAACATTTTTTTAAAGTGATTTAATGAGAGTCAAAGAACAAATTAAACATACTACACATGCAGAGTCACGCAAAAATAAACCCAACAAGGAAGCGTAACTGTTTCAATTCTGGCACATTATGTACCATAACACATAAACCACTACACTTCTTACATGTTACCAAGCGTGCTCAAACTTTACTTACAAGTCCCATCACAATTGTCAAATGCACCACATAAATTCCCAGTCCCAATTCATCAGTCAATCCTTGTCAGTCACCAATCACACTATTCACATAAAAGTGTAAAATGTGTAAAAAGAAAACAATGAAGTTTGTTAATGTCTATGTATGTAGTGTTTGAGGTGTTTGGTTCCCTAAGTTCTAGTCCTTAGCCTTGTGTTGTGGCGGAACACACATCCATGCACAGGCAAGGGCTAATGGTTTTGCACAAGCTTATATAGGTTATTTGGAAAAGTTGTCACACTCTCTTTGGCATTTGATGTGGCAACAGTGCAATCCAACGTCTTTTAGTCTTTTTCTTTTGATCTAAATGCTAGTTAAGTGGTTTTGTTGTTCATATCGAGCAGACTGTTGTGTTATTAAGTGATATGCTCGCTTACATGCATTTTGTCATTTAATTGCAAGTCTTGCGCATTGAAGCTTTAGGTTTATTTAGTGTAGAGAATGACTGATCTATACACAGTAACTGGCTACAACTTGATTGAATCAGGTTACATTTTAGATATAGCAGCAGTATCACTTTCAAGGCAAGTTCGTTAGTTTCTACCATGCTTCTATGAGTTTCCTTAGATGAAGATGCACAGGTAATGTTGGTTACAACATTTTCTTTGTGCATAGTTGAATCCTACTTAATTTAAGTGCATTTGGAGAAATTAATCCTATATTTTAATTGGAGACTTAATTTAAGTGCATTTGGTGCTGCTACTAGTATAGTAAATCTGCAAGTTCCTGTAGTTGCACACACTGATTTCACTTAAAAACTAAAAGCAAATATAGATTTTTGTGGAATAAGTTTTTTTTCTTTTCATATGGAAGTTGTATATTTAACCAAGAAACTATCTCGGGTACCTTTTAGTATTTTTATTAAAAAAAAATGAAACATTAAAAAGGATCTTTCTTAATAATCTGGATACATTTTGTTTCATGTGTTTCTTTATTAGGCATAAAGTACCCATATTAAATAAATCAAACCCATTACACTATGCTTGGAAAATGTTAATTTGTGGTGATGAACACATAATCAGATAATTAAACATCGGACAAGTAAATACCTAGAATTGTATTGGATCTTACAATAAAGGACATTCCCATCTAGTAGCAAGGCTGACGTACATAATTTATGAAAATATGTATTTGTTCCATGACCACTATACTACAATCTAACTGCTGGTGTTTCAGAGCCATGTAATTTACTGGTGATAAGGGAAATGTGCCACTGATTGTATTTTTAGCACTATGCATGCATTCATACTATAGGAAGCAATGGGCACCATTCTGATTTCAGATTTTATTATATATTTATATTATAATATACATACGGTCATTACTAGACATGCACAGTCTCAGACAATTAACCTCTTCATTACCAGAAATGAGCAGCCTCAGACAACTAACCCCTCCATTACCAGACATGAGCAGTCTCAGACATTACACACACACAGTCACACAAACAGACAGACACAGTGACATTGTGGAAGCCTTGAGGACTATGTAAGACAATTGTAAGACTATTGGAGCCCTCTGCACTGCATGGTCCTATGCCATACCCCTTGAAAAATACTACCTAATGGTTTTCTAGAGTAAGATATTCTGTTGGAGGACACTTAAATATTTAGCTGATTTTCTAATTCTCTGGAAAGCAATATTGATTATCCCAAAAATGTGTAATACAAATGTAAGCATCAAGATAATAAGCTCATACCCCCTATTCACCTCCGTTATTCCACATCTGTAAAACTGTAATTGTTTAACTTCAAGATATCTAGATACAGCATCCAATTTTCTGGTATGAGACCCAACCACGGAGCGAATATTGTTTGTAAGTGAAAGAGATATGCTGATGGATAGATAGAAGATTAGAAATGTCAGGCAGATCATGTTCTGACTATCAACTAAAGCTAGAAAATGTAGGCTGCATATGACTGCTTATGTTCTTTGGTAAATGATATATATGATTTTTCAAATAAATCATACGTGCAATGCATTTGTTATTTTGTACATGTTGTATTGTTTCAAATAAAGACTTGAAGAAGGTTATTTCAGGGGTTGAGATGGATTGTAGAGATGTACAAATGAGGCCAAAATAGAGAGATAAAATGTACATCCACCGAGTGCTACATTAATATTTAGCGTCCAACAACCTTTAGAGACGTACCCTTGATCCATGGAATTTTTGTTAGCTTCTTGAGATTAGTATGCAATTTACTCTTTGGCACCCAGCACTGATAGCCATACCAAAAAAATGCATCTTAATATGATGTATTTACATGTTTACATGATTTAACCCCTGTTCCTTATTACATTTTTTTCACATTTGCCCAATTATCACCTTTTAGGCTTTATTCCCAAGCAGGTATTTGTATGTGTGTATTAACTATAGTAGTATGAAAAGCCAACCCTGGTACAGACCTCTAGGCAAGGCATGGTGGAAGTCAGTGCAGCCAATAACATAGCCATCTATTAGCATTTTCACATTTCGGCACATTTGCCAAATACCAAAATATGATGTAATGTCCCTGAGCTCAGCATCAGGAGGCATTTAAACTGCGAACGAGGAATCAATAGTGTTGAAGTCTGTGCTGGTGGCTGCACAGACCTCTGCTGTGACTAAGGATTGCACTACCTTTAGTGCATTAATTTCTCAACTAGGTACAGAACCACTGTTAATACCAAACTGGGCTTTATTATTATCGCCTTGAATTCACGAAAGCAGTAGGAAATTGATATCAGGTTATTTAGACTCATTTTTCCAGTTTTCATGGGGATCATTTCTGTACAGCACTTTCACAGAGCTCCTATAAATAATTTAGAGTGTTTATTTTTCCTGTGAATTTTAGAAAGCCATTCTGTATTCATATTTCAGTGGCTGTCGATCTGAGCTTGACATCTTTTTTCAAAATCCTGTGTAGCTGCTTTCGTTTCCAGACAGATCTGTTCTTGCCAAGTGCGTTTGTTTTATGTACACTATTAAGTACAAAATAATAGTTTTGTGGCCAAAGATAATTATGTTTTCTTGTCTTTCTCAGCCACCCTGGGGACACTGGATTTTAGCTTGCTGTACGATCAAGAAAACAATGCTCTGCACTGCACAATCAATAAAGCCAAGGTAGGTTCCAGTCTGGCTTACATTCAGCATTAATTATTAGCTATCCCTAGGACAGAGGCCTCAATTAACCCTCACACAAAGCTTACTGCAGGAAATGGATGTAACATGTAATGCAACTAGGCTGTTGCCTTGATGTTTGTACAGTGTCACATGTCACATAGAATACTCTGATTTAGCTTTCCTCTTTTTTACAATATTTTTTTTCCTTCTATCATATCTTAATATGATCTGTAATGTGATGATGTGATTTTAATATTACTATAATGCTGTTTATATAGGGTTTATAGAGTAGGGTTTATTACTAGAGTCACCATGGCAACCTAGAAGGCAAGGCCTTGATCCATGCATTTCCTATTCTATATTTGTCTATGTCAATGATATATGACAAACTTGAGATCTTACAAAGACAAATGGTAAGTGCTCTATATGCACAATAAATCTCTGATCAGCTATACAATGAAATACTGTCTTTTGTGTAGTACTGCCACCTTGGGGGGGGCAAGCATTTGTAGTTCATTGGTACCAAAATTTCATGTTTGTTTATTTTAGTTTCATATTCTCTGTTAGCAGTCCAGATAAATTTTGGTAAACCAGGACATGGTAAATCAGCACAGAAATCACTAGAATATTGTCTATGGAAATAAAAACCACAATTTCTTAGCAGTGTCAATTTATCGAACTAGTCTTAGGGCACATTATGTTGAATTCAAAGCAGGAGCTAAATCTATTACAACTATTGATAGAAATATAAAAAAAAGAGTTTTCATTTCATTTTTAGAATCTATGGGTGTATGGGAGTATTTTTCTCCTAGTTTCCAGATCACTAAAATCCAAATGTGGAATTCCCAAAGCTTCTTTAAATTCTACCCTCCTTACATACCACAAGTCTACATTCCAGTCAATTAGTTTTACTGGAAATAACCATAGTATGAATATCTTAATTACAGCATTGTCTGTGGCTGCTGTGGACTTCCATCGTATGTACAAAGCTTACTTCTTATGTGACAAACTTATTTTGTGACTCTTGTGTAGGGGGCCAGCTTGGCTAACAATTAAAACTTTTCTAGTCCCCTGAGACAATCTTTTTTTCTTGCGCTTCATGTAGTTTATAAGTTCATGTGATGATTCTTACCTAGTTGTTTTCGGCACGTTCCCAGTGGCTTACAAATTATGATTGTATCTATATGCATAATAAAGCTGATTCCATATGGGCAACTAGTGGTGTCACATCAATTAGTATGCCTTGCTTCTGTCGTTCATCACAATTGTATCATGTGTCATTTTCTGATTTTTCCATTAAGGAAGAGGGTTCAATTACTTTTTAGTAGGAACAAAAGTATCTTCCATATATCACCAGATATATGCCCAAAAAGTTACATACCAACTAAACAAGAAAATTATCATAAACATTAATTCATACATTCACTATCTTTAATGTATCTTCTTACCATCAGGGAAATGCTCAAACACATCATCAACAACAACAACAATAATACATCAGTATAATTAACCGTAATATTATGGCTTTTTCCCCAAGGGTACCACGTGCACTGTTGATACATGCCTCTCATGCTCCAGTAGTCTCCTAAACGCATGCTAAACACCCCCATTGCAATCTTCAAAACATTTTCCAGAAAGCACTGCCTACCCATGTCACACAAAGGCAAGTACTACAAAGCTTCCAGGGCTCAGGCCCCATGCCAATATCTTTCAGAAAGAATAAAAATTATCCTTCTGTCATTTGCTAAATCAGGGTGATGCAACTCTTTCGTATACCTTGATGCAGCTGAGGCCATTTAAATAGCTGAAATGGCATTGAAAGTATTGAGCACTTGTATAAATACAAACCACTCTCAGTAGGAAATATCTTTGTATCTAGAGGACCACTGAATTCACTGGATAATCCAAATTTGAATCTCCTGCCAAACTAAATTAGTCTATTGGTACACATAATTATATAGCTGGAGCCACCTTTCATATATTTTATTTTGCTCTTTAAAGGCATAACATCAATCTTGGGTATAATACGCAATTTACCCCTCTTTCAAGTGTCCTGAAAAAGGGGTGCATAATATACTTAAGCTCATACTTCTTGCAATATGCTCCACGATTGCTCCCATGAGAATGATCGTGCAGGGTTAACCACATGATCATATAGCAGTTGCCACAGGCAGGGTATTTTGAACTATTTCTGACCCTCTCCTGCTACACAATCCCTCCATGCAGGGAGGCCAGGCACCCCTGTTTGGGTCAGTGTGTGTCTGTTATGGTAAGGTGTTAGTGGAGTGTGTAAGTGTATGGTGTGTGTATAGGTGGGCCTTGATGAAATACTGCACCCAGATGCCAATAACCCTAGCCTTGCCGCTGTTCTTATAAGGTGTGCGTATGGGAGGGTCTTAAGGTGGAGTGATAGGAGAAGCAATGGGTGAGACAGTGGGATGGGCATAGGGAGAGCTGATGGGAGAGGCATGGGGGCCCAGGCATTAAGCATGTACTGGGCACCAAGATTTAAGATGGCAGCTCTGCTTATTAGGTAAGCAAAATAATTCCTCAAAGCATCTGAGTAATAGCAGCCTACTGTTCTAAGGCATGTTTTCTTGGTTTTTTTTTAGCCCCTTCAATGTTTGGGGAACATAGTTGTTCCCTTGGAGGCTGGAACATTTTTGTAAATTTTCACTTTTATCTATTCATGAATATTGAGAAGTTGTATTAAACACATGAAAAACTCACCTATTACTGTTCCAACTGTGGAAAATGTACACAACAACCACTCCGGGAAGTCCACATTAAGAATCAAAAACACCCTAAAAATCACTAAAGCAACGATGATAAACAAAAGAAACGAGAACAGAACACATAAGAAGCCGATGACTGCATGCACGCAAATGACATTTTGGGACAACTATGATAAACTGGCTTTGCACAGCTCATTGGCTCTGTGTTATGTTTTTAAGAGAAAGTACCTTTTAATTTCCCCTTAAGCAAATACAGAGTAAAGGTAGAGAAACATGTATAGCATCATTGCTTTAAAGGGCCAATGCTCTGTTCATTAATGAGCTAGAATCAAATTCTAGCTCTTTGTAGGAAATACTTTTTGCTACATTTTCAGTGTTATTTACAGGTTAAGTTAAAAACAGCAGGATGTTCTCAGCAGAACACCATGTACCATACAGACAAGGTACAAGACAAGCCTATCTAATCATCCAGTTTAGAGTTCTGGAGAGGTCAATTTCCAAGTTTAGAATTATCAGTTTTGTCTTTTACAAATGTGGATTCCTGCAAAAAAACTGTTAAACCTCATTATTTTTTGTGCTTCTTGTTGAACGCTACAATCAATAGGTCTTTAATCACAGATGTTGTTAGGGCTGGTGCTGATCATGGATTACGTTTTTCAGCTGTAACTTATTTATATTTGCTTCATTAAGTGCAACTAATTGTATTAGTTCTCAGGCTTATCTAAGAAGCTTCCCACTGTAGAAAACCCACCTGGGAACAAGTAATGGTGGGTTTCTTGCTTTTTATTTTTCACTGTTAATGTACACTTAATGCATTTTGTCAGAAAATTAAAAAAGGACGTTTCCAGCATTAATTACACAACTCTGGGTCATTATTTATTGTATACTATTGATATAGTATACATTTCTCTTTGCATGAAAATGATCAATTGTTGTGATGTGACGTGATCATGCATGTAGCTTCACGTTTTATTTCCATCTAACAAAAATGTTATGTTCCCACCGATTTCCCCATTCTGTTGGTTGCTATGGTGATTAGACAGTATATGGAATCAGTTTTCAAATTCTGCATGGTAATTACTATTTTCAGAATTTTCTTTGAAATGGCAAAAACATGGCGAAGGGTTTTATGTTGGCAATGGTTTGCTGCTATTAGATCCATATTATTTATTTCTTGTTTTCGCATCCCATTTAATTGGAAATGTTACATATCTCATGTTGGTTAACATTTGCTTCCTGCAATGGTAGTCCAAATTTTATTTACTGAAAAATTATGAGAAAAAAAATAAACCGTGCATAAATAGGTGGGTTAAATGGCTGTGTTTGCAAATGCCAGCTGTTTTGATGTTGAAGCTACAATTTTCTGTGTTCCACTTGCATTACTGGTAAACCACTTATAAATGATATCTGTATTCAGTTCCTGGCTCAGTTGGTACAGCTGGGCTATGTCTAATGGGGAATATTATCATAATTTTCATAACTGTACCACAACCCACCCCCCCCGAGTGAAGAGTGAATCGGTAGAAGGGTTTGCAAAGGAGTTTTGGTTTGAAAGTCCTGAATTCTATATCCATTACACATTTCTCTGCAAGAAGGGCTCAGTTGGTCCTGTATAATGCATAGTTTAATCAGCGAGGTAACTTGATCTGGTGTTTTTTTAACATTACTGCGGTTGGCTCTCCATAATAAAAAGTCAAGTGAACCAAAGTTGCATACTCTCCTGCCAATTCCTTCTTCTGCCCAAGTGCTGCCTACAGTGTCATACTGGGAAGAGAGTCTCACTAAAGTAAAGCAGAAATTTTGTCTTGTGGAGCCTCAGAGACCAGAGGGGAAAGTGCTGGTGCTGTGCAACAAGATTCTTCTGGTTCTGCAGTACGTGGCTGAGACCTGACTGTTGCTGGTCACTGTGCACCAAGCCATCAACAAGACAGTCTTCCGCTTCATCTGGGGCCAAGTAAAATGCACAGTTATGTACAAGGACCCTCACAAGCCCCGGAGCTGGAATTCATGGACTCTATCAAGAGATGTATGTATGTCCTACCACTCTTTACTGTCCTTTTTCGGGAACACACACGAAGGACATCTTTGACCATGCTTGAAGTCTTATCTGTTGTATAGGGCACGGTTTATGGTTTGCCAGAAACCACCTGGTGTTGAGAAGGGAGTAGATCACAGACTACTCTCTTATGAACAGTCTAGAGGACGAACACTAGTCCCACTTCCCTCCTCATTTTTTGTTTCCCCCTGCACTTTGCCCCAACCCACAACCCTCACACACCCCAGTCACAGTGCCACCCCATGTCCCCATTGTCTGTTTCCAATGTGCTAAACCATATGTGCCATGACTAGATATGTAAACATACTCTGCTATTACTATATTTCTGAGCTTTCTGATATTTTGATGTTGTACAGTATTAACAAATGAATGTAAACAGGTATTTACCTATTTATCTTTTTATGTGCTAATAAAATAATTGTAAATGCAAAAATGAAAACAAGTGGCATAGGTGCATGTAGGAGGGACATAGAAGAATTAATTAACCTAGGGCTGACCCTGGCTTCCTCTAGATATCTTTGGTGCGTTATAGTGTATGTTAGTCTCTGACTGATGTAGACATTGTTAATATTAAGCTATAGTATAGTACATTACTAACCGTTTATAAATTGCAGTACAATTTAAAACAAAACAAAATTAAATGTGATTTATTAGCAGATACAATTTTAAAAGTTAAGAAAATGTTATCCCAACATTTCAATGCCTTGAGTTATATAAAATGCAAAATACAAGAAACATGTTTAGATTACAATACCACTATCATTCTCTGCCTAAAACACTGTGAAGGTCTAATGTATTACCTAAATTACACAATGTTAAATTGCCTTATTTCTCTATAATTTAATCCACATAACACTGATTTCATTTAGAAATAGAAATAAAACTTTCCTCAACTATGTCCCAGAAAGTGATTTGCAAGAAAACCTTGGATACTTTTTTTTAAAAAAAAAGCAATAATTCCAGAATATATTCAGGATGTACAAGGTCAAGGCCATAGTAAAACTCATAGTATAATATGTCTGCTTGGATCATTAACCAGAGCTCATACATTCATTGGTTAGAATTGTATGTACATTAATCAGGAAGCTAAAGTACAGTTTAATATTTGGCATTGGAGAAAATTCCCAAGATTTTCAGTCTTTTCTCCGTTTAATCCTGAACATTGGAATATGTGGATTTTTTCCTTTATTTATTTGTAAACTAACACTCTTTAAAAACTAAACAATACATTGAATATAATGTGCTATCTGAAGAGTATCACAAATTAATTGAAAGATTATTTCTGACAATACAATATAGGTTGATTTATGTGTTAATGACATTATTAGAAAAATGGTCACATCACCTGAGCAAAAATCCTGCAATAGACACAAAATAGTGTCACTCCCAGCCACAAAAGACAGAAACGAAGAAATATTTGCATGTTTTGACTTCTCTCCATTGGCTTTGTTGTTATATTTTTTTTCCAAAAAAGTTCATATTTTATACTTATTGGACTTCTGTGAATTCATCAGTTTGAGTATGGAGATGCATTAATTGCTCATACTTCTTTCTTCATTAATGGCATTATTCCCCACTTACTTTCAGAAATGAGCATGCATCAGTAAAGAGAATACTTTTTTGAAGAGCAGATAGAAATACATTCATAATAATTGATGGCAATGAATAAGATGTTTTTTTTAAGATGTATTGGGGACTACATTGGTGCTTATTTCCCAGAATTATATTAATACAGATTTTCTCTAATGCTAATTTTCATTTTTATAGTGCATATAGCTCTGAAGCGTACCTTTTTGGAAGGGACCTAATTCCTTATGCGTTTTCCCTTCCTTGGTGTCACTGTTTTGAACAGTTGGTCTTGGCTTTAAGGCTGATAACAAATTGAAGCCTAGGGTGTCTTTTGGAGTACCCAGATAATGGTACATGTTTGCGAACATCCCACTGGTGTATTTTAGTGTAAGATGACGTGAGGCTGGTAAGAGCACTGATTGCACTTGACCCTTTATTGTCCTTTTTTTTCTTCTTCAGTGCCTGGTCTATGACTGGCCGGCAATGGATTCAAATTTTAAAATGCCAGCCATTAGACTATGTGACATTTTCCAATTCTAATGTTGTTCATTGTGTGGCTTGATTGTGCTTTACTTCACTGCGGCACATGCTGGAAACCTGCAGTGGAGCTAGGTCTCTGAAAACTCAGATTTTGGGAGGGGGGGACTAGCCTTTTTGTTGTCACCTCCCCATTAAGACTTCAGTGATTCCCTTCTTGGAGATGGGGCAAAGAAGATCTTGTCCTCCAGCTGGCCTTTTGACCAAGGAGAGAATAAAGGGTCAAATATTCCAATGTGTGTAATGTGGCTCTAGAAGAAGATGATTGGGGACCCAGTGGCCTACTGTCAGCTATGATACCTCATAGATGATGTAATAGCAGAAAAATATACACTAAAATGTTCAAGAAGTCAGAACCTTGTCATGTTGCTTTGAGCGGTGCTGGATTAAGACCCACAGGGTACCTAGATGGATCCCCCAGGTTTTCTTTATTGGTCCCTAAAACAAAAATGTAATTATCCCTTTAATGAAAGAGTCCCAAATGTAAACTTGATTTATGTTAAACAATATATTTAGAATTATAAGGGGTGTATTTATGTAAACCATTACATTGAATGAGCAATGTATAAATGTAAATCATGCACATATGTTTCTCCAGAAAAGGTAACTTATTCTTTTATTATATATTTTTTAAATAGACAATTAGTTATATGTAGTGGCTGTAACATATGGAATATGTAAAATGCAGATTGTTATAAACAAGGCTCATGTGCTACTTTAATACTTATTGACATGCCATTTAAAAAGAAGGGCTGCCAAAATAGCTACAAATACCCCAGTTATTTATAACACTTTTTTCTTTATATATATTTGGCCATCCATATGGCAACAGTGCCAAAAATGTATAAATACAGCTTAGGAAATGTTTGCAACAAGAGCTGTTAATGAGCATGTGAATATCTGTACTGATTAAATTAAAAAAGCATTATAAAAGCTGCTTTTGTAAACAGGGAGCATTAAAAGAAAAATTCCCAGGATGAAAATTGAAAATAATATTCTTACGTTTATTATGAATTTAAGAGATTGACCTGTGGTACAATGTAACATGTTTCTGATTGATTTAACAATCCCTATCGGTGCCCCTTAAGAAGGGAATTTACCGTTTGATGCAAATCAACTACCATAAATAAACAGTACAGAAATACATACTTTTATGCAGAGACAAGAGGGGGAGCTACCTCAAGGTGAAGGACTCATTTTAGCTGCAAATATTTAATCCAACCCTTCCCCAGGAACCAAAACCCCTAGTTATGGCTCTGCTTTCATGAATCTTTCTTACTTACTCATATATAATGGTCAAGACAATTTTTTTTAAAAATGTACACACTAATCGCTCATACGCTAGACTTACTGTTTTCACTGCTCCAGTATTTAGTATCTACATACTTTTGGTCTTATAGTGTCTGTACACTTGCCCTGTTTCCTGCCCATACACATGCATGTTTGCTCAAAGTGTGGCCAGGCATGTCTGTGTATGAAAATGCAAAGAAAAGATAGGAGCAGGATTCTTTGGTATTTCAAAAAGCATAATCAGAGAAGATAAACTAACCCAAGAACTAAATAGAAAGGCAGATATAAAGAAAAAGCTAACACGCGACCAAGACTTCTGGTGAGCATCTAAGTGACAATCCCTTAATCAACGGGTCCCCAGGTTAAACCCCTCCTGCAAGTTTACATCACTTAGGTCACAGTGTCTAGACCCCAGACTGTGAAGGATTCAATAGATTTTACACAAAGAAGCTTAACTGAAACACATTTTAGTATTATATTATGATACATTATGATAAATCTGGATCTTATTTGAATAGTGTGGGCATTGATACTCTACGCACGCAATAAACGTGTAGTTTTACTCAGCTTATAAAAAGTAGCTTGATATAAAAAAACAACTTAGTGCAGAGTGTAGTAGGTATAAAGTCTCCCCAAAAAGGCTTGCCATCATAGGTAGAGTTTTTCTATCCTGAACATCAACAAGTGATATTAAAATATATCAAAAACAATCAATGATTGCTTACATGTAATAAACATTCAAAAATAATGACCCAGCTTATTATATTATATAATATAATATAATATTATATAATAATAATGACCCAGGTATTTCTAAGGATCCTGTTATTCCTATATCGCTTATAAACCTCACACGAGCCTCTTTTTGTTTAGTTGGGGTGATTGGAGGTGTGCCTACCGGACAGGGCTTTATTTGATTTTAAGCATTTAAGTGGCTTTTTAACTTCTTGATAGGGAAGTATTATCTATCTGAGTAATCAATTTGGAGTTTAATTTCTTTTATTTAAACACTTTAATTCATAAAAACATCTTCTGCTATTTCTACACACTATTAAACTTTTAGGGGCTGTAAAACACAGTGATTTATTTCCTTGCATTCAGCTTTATGAGCTCCTCAGCTCAGCTGCTGCATATTGAATAAAATCTATCCGCATAGGATAGAGTGCTTTGGAAATTGCTCTTCATATGAATATTAAAATGCACTAATATATAATGATATATATAATAATAGATGCAGAATCTTGAATCTATGTAAAAATATCTACTGATACCTGATCAAATACATGTAAGTTTCCACTTTATTTTTTAAATGACCAATGTTCATTCTGTTTGCTTGCCTCAAAATTCTGGAATAATGAAAAGCTTTTAAGCATAACTTCAGTGATTCGGGAACAGCGATCAACCAAGCTCATTAGGCACATTCCTCTGGCTGATTATTATTGTGCTTTAACCATTATCTTCCATTCAATATGAATTTCAAATGAGATTTTAGCTGCTATAATTGGTTTAAAATAAGCCAGGTTTAATTAAAGATTCACTGACTCCTCTGAACCCAATGTTCATGAGAACCCTATGAAAATATTTCTGACAAGCCATATTGAAATGACAGTGGGTTTTTTATTTTATTCCATTTAGTGTGAATTTGCCACTCACTAGGAAAAACTATATGTTTTACATATAAATTCATCGTAGCAATTCCAGGAGGAATGAACTGCCACAAACACTGTTCTCCGGTAACCGTGAAGATAAGTGGTTTGTTTATCAGAATCAAACAGAAACTCCTGTGGTGAAAGCAACATAAAGCAAGACTTATGTTCAATATGAGATGGTTATAGGTACATTTTTTTCTACAAAGCAAAAATAAACAATTGAGGTGTCTGCTCTTTCATTTTTACAAAAGGAACCTCGTGATTTCTTTCTTTCACCATTGTAATATTTTCTATTACTAATCTGTTTCATGTGTTTTAATTAAAGTGGACCAAACTAAATAACCTATTGCATAGATTTTTGTATAGCATTTTATGTTTAAAGCATTGTTTTTATCGGAATTGAACTATTCACAATATTTATATAATTTCCTCAGTTGCTTTATTAGGTATTTAATATTACCAAAAATGTATCATACTATTTATAATCATTCAATATTAAATAAACATATTTCAAATATGCATAGGCTTCCAGAAAGGGAAAAGCAACCCAATATTACCCAGTATAAACGGCAGATGTAACTAACACAAATTACGCAAAAAGATTGCCTATTATGTCTTTATTTTAAAATGTCAGACAGAGAAAGGCAGCCATCTTGTGCTCCTCCTAATATTTCCACTAGCCAGCATCTCCTCGACTTATGTGATCTGATCTTTTTCTGTGGATTAGTAAGTTTATTAGTTAAAATTGCTATTGGATCTGAGTTGAGCTATTGGTTCAGCTTGCTCAACCTGATAAATTATGACAAAAATATGAAATAACATCTATACTAAATTCTATTGATTTTGTGAACTAGCTAAAAAATATTTTCTTCCATTTCAACAATAGTATGTTCCCTATTACTCATTATATTTAAATGTATATGTGCATATATCTGTTTAAAATACATCATAAAAATAAGCGTAAAAATCATCAGGACACTTTCTACTCCTTAACTCTTGCCTTCTATCTCTTTTTTTTAATATGTGGCTTGCACACTAGTTAACTTATAAAGAACATATCTGCCGTAGTGTTTTCACAATGATCTAGATATGAATGTTATCTGCAGGACTCTTGCGATATATATATACACACACGCAATACTGGTATTAAGGATCAAGAAGCTACGCATGTACGGTTATCTTTTACTAGATAAATGTATTCAGCAGAACTGAGTAAAACCGATGAGTCTGAACCCAGCCTATGGGAAACCACCACTACTCAAGTAAGATCCAGATACAGAACTAATAGGCTCTCAAGTTAAAAATTATAATAATTATAATGATAAAAAATGGTGTTTGCTGTGTCTGTTTCAGATACCTTGGTCTAGGCAGCAAAGTTGATTTTGTTAATTAGGCTTGTGATCTCATTTTTTCATCTGATGCGCTTGGATCTTTCCTTGCGACATGGGTTTAGTCATTAGGAATGAAAATTTAGCAGCACAGTAAAATTGTATCATTGGTTGGAGTTTATTAATCTCCAAAGCACATGTCAAACCCAGCTCTGTTATCTTTCTAGTTCATAACCCTCCACAAAAAGCCTTCTTCCTAGAGGCTTCTACCTCCTAGCACTGGGTTTTCTGTTGCTACATGTTATACTATGCTGAGCTTCAGCAAGCGAAAAGCAATTTAGAATTTTTGGTCTACTAAATAAAGCCACATCTCCCTGAGGCACATACATACACACTATAACACTTACACTAAAAGTGCTTGAAGTGGGTGGCTTTGAAACATTTGGAGAGACAACAGTTATGAAGAGACTTTATTGTGTTATAAAATGCGAATTTCTGTTTGTGTAAGTGTTTAATTTTATTGTATTATTCTGCTGTATTTTATGTATTATAACATACTGCATATAAGTTATTTCTACTGGGAGGCTGTTCCAAATATCCACCACCTCCACAGTAAAGTAAATCTTCCATACATTAAGTAAGACTTGATTACATTAAGTAAAAGTACAAATCTTAGTGGTCCTGTGGACATCAAGTTTTTTTTCTGCTGGGAGGCTGTTCCACATATACAACAGCCACTGATTAAAGGAAGTCTTTACATTAAAGTAGAAATCCCAGGACGAGTATAATTAATATGCAAAATATAATTAACCATTTCAGTGTCTGTAAGGAAAGTTGTGTGTTAAATTAGCCCTACAGACAAACGTGAATTATATTATAATTTAGAGCAGGTTCTCTTAACTAACAGAACCAGATCCATGAAGACAGTCTTCACATTTTTAACAAAAAAAACCCGATGGGAAACTACTGGTTTTATCCAATCTGACAAACATACACTAGCACCAACCTTTAATTAAAAATAAAATGAAATAAATAAAAATGCCAACATCCTTTTGTATTTTTTTAATTGTATCCTGAAGTTGTTGTCACATATGTTAACCACACATTATTACTACCTGCTGAAGATAATCTATATACCATACATTTAAATGTTGAAAGAGCAGGCAGGCACGCTTGTTAATATTAAAGTGCTGTTACCATTTTTAAGTGCTTATTGAAAATGCTGGCATTATATTTAGTTTTAAATTAAGGGTGATATTTGTTTGGATATTTTTAGTATTCTTGATATTAGCTGTGACATTTTTATGAATAAAAAGTGTAACAAAACAATAAGAATTGATAATAATCTTTCGTAACAGGGCATGACAGGTTTCAGTAGAAATCAGGCAACAAACATGAACATTAAATTACAGATTTTTTTTAGCAGCCTGAAGGGTAAACTTGGGAACGTCACAACATAACCTACCTGGAGCTGTCTTCTGGGGGGACCGGCTTTGGGTAGGCACAGGGCTAGATGCACATAGAGGTGAGCATGATGTACGCAGGGAGAGCCTTTAGTGGTAAAGAACTTGTCATGAAGGTAGAATGTGATCCTCAAAGGTTTCTGTTACTGACCAATCTTGCCGAAATACAAAAACATTACATTATTATTATTATTATCAGGTCATGGATCTGATGTGACTAATGGAAAGAAATACCCTTTAAATCTGAATAACAGGGAATTAACATATTATATATTAAATACTTTTAAAATAAAAAATAGTTTTATGTCCTAAATGGATGGGTCTATATATGTCAGAAACTCTTGTTTTGTACAAGCAATTCTGTGGGTCAGCATGTGGCATTGTATGTTATTTGCTGGGAAATGCCCAGGTTATTAACCAACAAGCACTTAGTTACATGGTGTTCTCTGTTGTTTTGTATTGTGTTATAATCATGTCACCTGTCTACTACCTGAAAATTCATTTCATGCTTTCTTTCTCTCCATTTTTCCTGTCGTTGGTCTCCCATCTACTTGTTTACTCTTCATCCTAACCATCTGCTCATTGATGTGGGAAGCTGCCAAAAGTTTACCAAAGAAAGGTAAGGGATATGGCTTTGCTTCCCATATGCCTCTTGAAACCAAACTTCATGTTGAATATCGAGCTTACCATACATGTCATATGTATGCATGATGGTTACGCCATGTCAAGCCATGTACTTCATCCTTTACAAAATGCTCTTTATACCATGTATAGGCACAAGCTTTCAAAATTAAGCATGCTGGGAGAAGGGCAGGTAGATCCTCATAACCAAGAAATACATATTCCAATTATTTTGATGTTGATTTAACAAAAAAGTGGTGATGGGCTAGACAGATTAACCCTAAAGTGTTCTACCCATATATTAAATATTTTTTCCTGCAAGCCTTCTCCACATAATTTCTAATTTGCGTTATCATTTCCATTCTCATATGATTTCCATTATTACCCTGTGGTATATCTGATGTTATCTAGCTAGGATTAAAATGCACCTGAACGCCCTTCTTACAGAACAATAAGCTAATTTGTAACATATACCTCTTTAAATTTGTCTGTACAAACCAAGCTGATTGCTGCAGCAAGCTTTCTTATTTCTTGTGCCCATGCAGCGCTAGCTATGTAAACAGATCTTTGTTTAGTATTTGCTTAGAGATGATCCTATCGTGGTAGAGGCTGAAGAAAATCCAACCAATTTTGATGTTTTTTTTTTTTTTTTTTACAGAATCTAAAGGTTAAAAGTAACTTTAAGGTTAATTCAGTTAAAAAAAGCATAAGCATAAACAATATTGTGTATTGCGTGAATCACAATCAAGGTTACCCTTGAAGTAAAATACCTTTTAAGTAAATTATAAAACTGCAAACAAGAAATACAAAATGAAAAACAATAAAACAAATAATCTGTTGCAAAAAATATACCAAAATGATATTTATGACCAGACAAAATACTATCCCTTAATATGTACTTGGCTAAATTGTTTTACCCCAAATTCATCACGTGTAGCTGATTATTGTTCAAAATTGAAAATCTACCTTTTTTTTTTTTTTTACCTATTTTAGTGTTAGGACTGAAGATATAATACAATTTTTGGGGGACATAACACACTAGTTGTGGTTATGAGTGTGCTATGTATTCTGTGCATAATTCTTACTACAGTCTTGTGGGTATGTTACGGGTGTTTTCTGTGCAACTAGTTACCAACTTGTTTCCCTAATGTGTTTATTCATTACTGATTATCTTAAAAGAAACACAGGTGGCTGATTAAAACCCCAGATTATCACATGGAGGCCTGTGGCTTCAACTCCCTCAATTCACTATAAAGGGCCAGCACTAGCAAGTGTCTGCTGTGAGAAGTGCTGAGTTTGTACTATATAATGCAATATGCGAGGAGACTTTGAATAAATCTGACCGATTTAAGTATAAATTATCCAGGATCAGCTGAGCTCTTTCACAGAAGCACTCTGCGGTTGGCCATTTGTAACATAAAGCGAAGTCAGAGTTGAAACAGCTCTCCTGCAAGCTCTCTCTCTCTTTTAACCCCTTAAGGACCACTAACATAATATTACATTCCTGAGACACCATCACTTGAGTCCCAAAGATGCTTATATATGTTTATATATATATATATATATATTGTGGTAAAGTGTATGAGAGAGTGGTTGATTGGATATATATCTCACCTGGTTTCCTCAGCCAGGCACGGTAGCAAACCCAGGAGCCCTCAGGTGCGGCTTCCTAAGCTCATTACTGGGGAGGAAGCCTTAAAAGTGAGGGCTGTTGGGTTTGAAGGGGGAGGAGAAACTGAGTGAAGGAGCAGCTACAGCCAGCGCTGCAGCCCACCAGGTATGAAGCTTTACCCCATGCAAAACGTGTTACTTTGCTTCATGCCAGACCTCAGGCTTCTAGAGAGGTATCCTGATGTTTAGTTAGAGCCGGACAGGCTTAGAGTTTGTTTTGTTTACAAGGTGCTCTGTGACTACAACATCTAAATAAACACGCTTTACGTTTGAAACCTGTGTGAATACCGTCATTGCCGCCCCATGCGTGAGCTGTCCCCTACAATATATATATATAGTATATATACAATATTGTTTAAATATTGTAAGACATTATTATTATTACTTTCCTCCACTGGCACTTTTTTATGTTAATAAAAGTATTTAATTATTTTTTTTCCTGTTTCCCATCAAATTTAGTTACATACATAACATACCGGCTCTATTGAAAATGTATGCAAATAAAATGCTGTCACTTTCTCTTAGTTATAAATTATTGAGCAGTGTAAGCCCTGATTTCAGTTGTCACATTCTATAGCAAGTCTGCTTTTTCTTGTCCGCGTTTTGCTGGAAGCGCCCACTCTGCCCCTAGGTATCATGGCACGGCCATCTGCACCCGACATCTGTCTCTCTACTGATCATACGGGTTTAGCACTTGATCAAACAGAGCACGACAGAGTACATCTCTTTCTACATTACCGCTAATGCCAACCGCGGCATTAAAAAACAGCAACACAGACATTCCATTACCCTTTTGGAAATAATACAGGCGCCTCTTACAAAAAAATGAGAAATAAAATGAAACATTTATTGAGTTATTGTTTTTTTGGGGGGTTTGCCATGGGAAAGTAAACGGTTTTTACTTTAGGATACAGCAATGCAAAATCTATCAGCGCGTTGGACTACATAAATGGGAAATCATTAAGAAATTATTTAAAAATGCATTAATGTATTTCAAATCTGTATTATATGATGGGGGATATGTATGCATTGCTCAGGTTTATAGAAACACATTAGGGTCAGGGAACTTTCCTTTCTGAAAAACAAGAGGCATTCCTTGCTGTATGGAAATCCATGGGTTAAGCTAGAAAGTAGGTTACAATGTATATGGTGGAATTTATAGGCTGTTTTTTCCTCCTGATTAAGAGCATATGGATCAGTTTGAGGGCAAACAATGAACTTGCTGGTATATCCTGTTTTCTCTATTAACCTTCATTAACATAAAATTATGTATAAAATACATAAGAAATGTTATCTGCCAGTGACTAAATTTCAATTTTTTAAGATCGTTTCTGCATTCAATCCAAAGAGATTTTTCAGGTACTTACAATCTACCTTAACACTGGTTTCATCGGCCAAAGATTCTTCCAATGTAAAAGGCTGCATGCCCTGCGTGCATTTTGTTACTATCACGGCTAGCTATGGGATAACCCGACACACAGGGTGTGGGTGTGCAAGGGTTAACGATACCAACCCTCTGGTCACTCACTTAGCCCTTAAACATACCACGAAAACCCACACCAGACTGGTAATACGCTGCCACCGCCAAGTTATGTTTTAAGCTGAGTACAGTTTATGGAAGCTTCGGTAACGCCCAGTACCACACGGAACCGATCAAAAATGTATAAAAACCCGATTTAAGTAACCTGGTTTATTCCAGTTTTCTCAGATTAATATATAGTTTAATCTGACGAATGTCACAATGCTTATCTATAAAATATGAACACAGGTGATTTAGACACAGAGTATACGACACAGTTTGTAAAAATAAAACAAGGAGAAACACAGATATACCTAATTATACGAAACCCATATAGGTCATCTGCGGGAACCTCAATCTCCTTGTTGAGTTTGTTGATGATTTTCTATGATGTTCCAAATATGTAAAAGTTCCAGGAGAGATTCTCAGAGAGGTTCTTGGAGAGGCTCACTGATTTTCCATAAAACAATCAATTTTATCCCCTGGTGAGATCCAGTGTCACCAGAGATGTCCCAGGCCTAGCCCTTAGTATCACACACACACACACACACACATATATACTCTTTACATTCATCTGTTAAGATTGATAGATCTCATTGTGTCCTCAAGATGACCCAAACCCAGCCTAGAAGCCATCACCATAAATTCCATTCCATAGGGGAGGCACCACCAATGGTCACTGAGGCTGAACCGGAATGAATTTATGGCAGGGCTCTGGTATGTAGAAGGTGTTGGTCAGCCGGAGTGGCTTAAGAGGGCAAGTTGTTGGAAGGGTTAACCTAACACATCTGGTTAGGTTAACCCTTCCAATGCCAAGCCCCTGCGTTAGCCCAACACAGGCTCTGCATGACAGTTACATTTATGGAGAACTAGTTTATTCATAAGGTATTTTTTCCATTGCTACCTTTATTATGTCAGATGGCAACCCAGGAGCCACATCATACCCTGCCTTCAGATTATTTGTGATGGAGTACTAAAGGACCAATATTTTAAGGGCTTCAAGTCCCATGTGAGGTTGTACTTCGTGAGCATGCAATGCTAACATGCTAGATGAGTACTACTACAGTCTCACTCAGACTCAAAAACAGGTGTATATTTTAAATATAAATACTTTATATACTACTTTAAGTTTTCGCCTTCTGTATTATGTTCTGACTGGCACTGACTAGTACTGGTTGTCTGTGACCGCAATGTAGAAGGTGGCAGATGTTACAACCAACCAAAGTTCTTCATCTGTTTGAAAACATTTATATAATCAGGAACATTATGAGCAATAAATTGCATGTGTGGAATGGAGACTTTGTTTAAAGGGACACTCCAGGCATCATAGACACTTTTTTTGCATATGACGGGTGAGTGGTTCCTTTTTCATTTTAATGTGGTACATTTTGCAAATGCATGGGGGATCCTGCTGAATCTCCCAAATACATTTGCCCCCACCCCAGCTAAATGCCCTGCAGGAGATGCATTCGGCCAATGATGTACTCCAGTGCTGGCTCTGCTGGGCGCAGGGGTCTGTTTAGCTTATGAGTAAGCACGAGTAGGGGCGCGAAACGCGTTGAGCCTTATTCGACCTTCGTCCGCCTGTTCCTAATGAAATATTGAGACGAGCAAGAGTGGAGTTTTCCCATTGATTTCAATAGGAGCACATTCCTGCCACTGATGTTGTAGAGAGTTCATTGTTTTTAGTTTGTTTATATGAAGTATATGTATATATTTATTCATAGCTCAAGCCTGTAACACGTCATCCAGAAATATATTATTTTATAGTAATTTAGTTGTAAGCTGAAACAGGGTTTCAATGACATGCCCTGCAATGCAAGTGCGTTCGCTAAAAAGAGGTCTAAAAACGCACGACAGAATAATATTGAAAGCTAATTGAAACTGGGCTACCTACAAAGATTAAGCTTCTATCCATTCCAAACACTAAAGGCATTAAAATAAAATGTTTAATGCCTTGTCTGAATGAGGCCTGACATTAATGCAAAGCTACATTAAAGCACTCAAATGACCAGCTCTTTTGTAATGTATTCTATATGATCAGACACTAGGTCATTGCTGTGCGCAGCGTCTGAAGCGGTATCAACTAGAAGCTAATTAAAATATACTTGCCATGAAACTTAACTGAAAAAGACACCAGCAATCATCAGTAAGTAGCGGTATAGAAAACATCTAAAGGAATATGTGCAGGCGAATCTTTCTCTCCGACCAAATAACAAACCTTCCAAGTACGACACGCGCATGTGGCAGGCCTAAAATAATGTCATAGAAAACAATTATATTTCAATTAACGCAAAGAAGAAAAATGTTGATGTCTTATAATAGTCATTTCTCAATATAGGATACATATTTATATCCTATATCAAATGTTTATGTTTAATTTGCAAAGTTAATAATGGAGCAACTTTGTTCCAGAATTCCAAATGTTTTCATCAGTGGTTCGCACTTCATTAAGAGGATTTCCACCGGTTTCAAATGTGCTAAATTTGTCTCAAACTTTAACTGTTTACGTATGCCTAAACTTCTAAGACGTTTTAAGAATTTCCCCTGTAATAATCTGAAATAGGTTATAAGGGTTAATATTGGTTCAAGCGACACATTCATTATATACAATTGGGCTATATGCAGTCCCTCAGATAAAAATGACCCAATATCAAATTAGTTTTGAAACCTGCTGCTCAGAATCAGCTGGAGGGGTTGATGTTTGTTATTGTCTCTTAAAAGGTAGAGTTATTAATAACAGAGAACCTATATGTCTCCGTTCCCCAGAGCGAATAAGCACAAAATTCCAAATGGAAATAAATCTCTAGCGTTTATTCACTTTTAATAACCATGGTAGGCATGACATTCAGGTGTTATCAACATGGTAGGGTGTGATGTCATCATTCTATTGTCTTATCATAAGGAACATATGACCATACCTGGGAACCCTCCGGGTGTGACCAGGAGTCTCTGGGTGAGGAGCTTCTCTGGATCTTGGGTCATTCTCCTATTTCTACAGAGCCCTCACGCGACTAACCATGACCCTCACATGGGTATCCCTGCACTTTTCTGTGCCTAGGGCAACCCCCCCAACACACAGTCGCTCGCTCCGAAGAGGGAGAACTCCGTATAGCCTTCACAGGAAGATCTCAGGTATGCATATGATGCAGAAAAGTGTATAAACGAGATATATAGTCTCCAACTATAGGTAACCTCTGTGGATAGTGTTAGTATGGATCTAGTATGATCACTGATACCTGCACTGTAACCTTATCAAACCATAGAGGTGTGCAATATGTCACTAAAAGCATGTGCTGAACAGCTAGAAAATATTGTACAGTCCTTCAGGTATTGCAATTTAAATATACTTTATAAACAGAATATGCTATCTGATAGAAAATAACACACGCTCACATATTCCATAGGTTTATGAAACAGAAGTGAATAAAATGAAAACGGGAAAATGGGATTCCTTTTAAGCAAAGATTGGTAAACCTTCTGGGACCTGTCATTCATTACGACCACAATTGCCCTAATGACACTCATTTCTGGGCCACAAAGCCAGCGGTGACCTGTATCTGATTGAGCCAATAAAGAATCCCATATATCAGGGTTTTACTTTTTTTTATCATGCAATTTAAAAGCTTTGAATAATCTTTCACAGAGCCTGCCAGCACTTAGTATGTTATTTATGGGGAGAAAAGGGTAAAAAGCAACCACTTTTCGTTGGTCTTAGAAATTAGACTGTTTTGCATAACCTCATAGATTATATCAAGATGCTGTGTACTTTATAACAATAATGGTGCTGAAAAAAATAGGCAAAATATTGCATAATTATTATAGACCCCATATCTGTATCAGTCTTACCATGTGCCTCTAGGTTTCTTGAATGCCCAGTCTACTCTCATCTTCTCCTGGACCCAATGCAATCTGCTTATCGCCCTCTATTCTCAATTGAAACTTCCCTTGCTAAATTATAACAGTAAACTACCCTCATACAGCCAAATCAACAGGGCATTTCTCTCTTATAATCCTTCTCGCCACATCTGCTATATGTGTTATCACGCTCTTCTCCCCAGGTTGTAGTTTCTCTTAGTAGTCACGATCTGGCTCACATTGCTTTTTGTCCTACCTTTTCCGGTTATATGTCTCTGTGTCATACGCTAACAACTCATCAACTTCATTTCCCCTTTGAGTATGAGTACCCTGATGCTCTGCTCGGGTCCCATTCTCTTCTCTCTGTATATGCTTTCCCTGGAGTGATTTAGAAAAATATTTGGCAACAAAACCCACCCCTATGCAAATTACATTCAAATCTTTCCACACCATCGCTTTTAAAAGACATTAAATATAAGTACTTTTTACTACAATATTTATACCGTAGCAACTAGCAAATATCTAACAGTATTCACCTGGAATCACATCTTTCTTTTACTACTCTAATTAAGGAAGTAGCAAAAACTTGTTTCTTCAAAATATTAATTAAATCGGTGTATCTCTCTCGCTACAACCCAAAACATACACTTATCATTTCCCGTCGAGCATACTGTAACAGGTTGCACATTGGTTTTCTTGCTTCACAAATCTCTCCTTTCCGCCATTTTGGTTAAGATCAAGTGAGTACCTTTGAGAGAGGGAAAGCTTGGTCCTCTGGCCTTAAGGCTGGGGATGGCGTTAGAGAGCCCGAGGTGTTGTAGCGTCCCCTAGCATGGATCCACTGGGGCACTCGGCACTGTGATGAGTGTGTGGGGGGGCCCACTTTTTTTCCACTTTGCATGGGTTGATAAGCAGGTTGTATTCACCTTGGATCCCCTCATGATGCACTTTTTTTTATATACCCACTCTTAGATTGCCCCAGCCATTGGCTGATGGTGGAGGGTGAATTGTTTATCTTACCAGCCATTGGCTGGGCCGGTGATACCTTCACCAGCACTTAATTGGGCACGGACACTTTTTTCAGAATCAGAGCACGTTTGATTTAGGTTTCAGAAGTGAGTTAAGCTACAGTGAGGCTTAGCCCCAAAGACTCAGTCCAGTATCGGTGGGGGAGTGGTGTGTGCCTTCTGGCCCCCCACTCCTTCTTAGAAAGTTTCTCGTACAGGAGGATGAGAAGACTTCAGTGGATCTCCTTTCGAGGAGATCCTAGAAGATCCGGCCCACCCAAGGCTTCCACAGTTTGGATCACTGCTGTACCTTTTCTTCACGTTTGATGAACGCACGACAGAAGACGACCGAAGAGCATGACCTCAGGCTCTCAAAAAGTTCTCTTCAGACCTTATCTCCATCCTATATTTATTCAGTAGCCCACACGCTACCATTCGGACTAAAGCTTTTCTGTACAAGGATCTCCTTTACCAATGTATTAATACCTATTTGCATCCCATAATAGCTATATAACTATGGTACTTATTATATGACTCCACTTATTCTACCCGTTCTTTTATTGTAGTAGTGGGCATCACACAAAGGTTATTTATGGGAAACATTAAGCATTGAATGCAACAGAACCTATTTGTATACTTTGCCTGTTCTACGTCAATTAACAAAAGCCTGACTTTCTTATCTCTTGAACACGCATAGCTCACCTACCAGACACTTAAACGGTTAAATTAAATCCCTTACTAATTTTGTATTAGCATTACCATAACTTAATGTGCCAGAAACTTTGATGTTATCTGAGATCTTATAAAAATACATTACATGACAATTATTTCATGCAATTAAAACTTCCCTAAACTAACTATATTTGCAACTATCTTTGGATCAATAGGAGGATATAAAATAAAGATGCATTAATATACATGGATTAAAGCATTTAATGACCATGGCAGTTAATCTTCCTATATTATCTTTAGATAATTTATATGGTAAAATAAAAAAAAAATACTTAATTACCCCTAAAATATGTAGTCTTTCCTGACAGTATTTTTTGTGAAATAGATTTCTGCAGGCTCATTATATTTATTAGCAAATTGACTAAAAATATAGCTAATGGAAATCAGCCATATCGAGTTTCTAGTACGCTGATGAGGCAGCTTTAGAGATAAGAATGATTGAAAACTGATGCTAGAACTAAGAGATCATTGGATATCATACAGAACTTTTCAAGTGATATGATCACAAAAAAGGAAAACTTTGTTTTATATGTAGGCTATGATAAAAACTAGATTACTGTTAGTTTGTAAGACAAAAGTGTTCCCAGTGAACAAGTTTCCTGATTTTTATATAGTTTATATATATATATATAATATATTATATAAACTATATAAAATATTATATATATATAAAATCAATAAACTCACATGCAAGTTTAAGAGCAGGATTTTCACTGACGCAGAGCTGTGAGGTTTGGTGAGGACCCTGGTTCCACCGTACATTTAACGTAACCTCTGGTTTTTTTAATTTATTATTAAATGGGTTACACTTTTAATCTATTTTTTATATATTTTCTTAGTAAACAAAAGCTTATTATGTAGAATAAAAATAAATCATATTTAGTTGACAGTAACTACCTACCTATTCTGTGTCAAGTGTGGTACAGCTACCATTATTTTGTCACAAAAATACTAAATGTGTTTTGTTTTTTTAATTGGCAGAGCTGATCCTTCTATTTTAATCTAGACTATTTGAGATGTAGCTTTATGTTCCACACTTAAGGATACTTCTAGTTGTGCATAGAATGTATAAAGTGGAAATAGAGGCAAAAGGTGATCATTATTGACCTTTTTTGCACGCGCTTACCCAGAATCCCTTGTGGTTGTGGCAGCACCATGAGATTTCTGTGGGAAAAACAAGCCTTGTAGATGAGTGTTTTGTATTGCATGCATATATATATATATACGTATTATTAATGTAATGCATGCGTACACATATGTGTATATATTTGCATTACATTTGTATTATTCTTTTGTTGTAATGTTCAGGTTTTCTTTGTATGAAAAAATAAACTAATGACCTATGCAACACCAGTGTGCATATACAAAGTTACAGGCTTATTTCGCTGATACCATGGCTTATAGTAATTAGTCATCACCTAGATGCTAAAATAGGAAACGAAGAAGTGTTTTTCTTTCATGATAAAACTTAGCCCCATTCTCACTCTGAACTAAGAAAAACAATTAGAATACCTGGAACCTTTATTAGTGGTTGCATAAAGGTTCACTTTAACCCTCCACCTACATTTAGAAGAGCACTGCGTCTAATCTGGAATGACTTATTTTGTTATTCACAGATCTGACTTGTTGGATCTACCTTAAGTCACCAAGTTTAATAGCTATGTTATAACTGGGGCAGACTAATACAGTGAAGGCATTTAAGCAAGCATGGGATAGGCATAAGGCTCAGCTAGATATAAGATAAGGACGGGGACTAAGGAAAGTACTCAGAGGTTGGGCAGACTGAATGGGCCGAATGGTTCTTATCTGCCATCACTTTCTATGTTTCAGATGGTTCAGTAGGCCAGGTGGGGAGATCAGTGACCTCCCTTGTAAATTACACATATTTAACTCCTTAAGGACAATGGCCGGTCCCTAAACCCATTGAAAATAATGCATTTTGAGCCCGTACATGTACGGGCTTTGTCATTAAGGGGATAGACTATAGAACACAGTGCCAAGCCAGTATAGACTCTTGATCTTACTCTGTGCAAGGTATGATGTCATATGCCAGCGCTCAGCATCGAGGACAATGACAATGGAGATAATGGTGGGGATGGCTGTGTTGGTCCAGGCCAACCGTCTTTTATGATATGCAGATATGCCACTGCAAGAATGTGCAGACTAGATGGGCCAGACAGCTCTTAGCTGCTGTCAAGTTTTCTTTCTATGTTTGAAGATTAGTTAAGTTTGTGCATCAAAGCTATAAAAATCTGTACATAAGAAATAAAATTCCAAACTAGATTTTATTAACCAATTTCAGGTATTTAATTACCAGTGGCGTGAAAATGGGTTAAGCAACTAATTCTCAATCGTATTAAAAACAACAATATATGTTTTCAGTGACATCTAGTTGAAGTACTTTTTAATTAAGCCTCTGAAATATGTTAGTGTCACAGAAATTATAACACACTGATTTCAGTTGTGTTCCTTGACCACAAAACAGATGGTATTTGGGTCGGGATAATGTTAAATTGTCAGAGATGAGTGGAAAGGCCTACGGAGCATTTTTCTACAATATGCCTGTGTCTAGGTGATGTTATTAGTCATTCAACGTCATTAGCACTTAAAATTCAGCAAGTTCACCCATTTCTTTAAAGAAGTAAATTAAATGCAACTAGACACATTCAATCAGGATTAGGAAATTCATACCTGGCTAGTGTGGGTAATGCCTGGCTGGCCAGAGATTAAAGTGAAGAATTCCAGAAATGTATATTATAGAACACGAAAAGTTCCCATTATCTCATTAGAATTTCAGCAGATCCAATTAAAAAGATAACAGTAGAAGCAATATCAGTCAATATCAGCACAGAATGTATTTTAGCAAACCTGCTGGTCTATGAATTCTAATAGGTTTCATTATAAATATGTCTATGAGACAAATAAGAATCCCTTTACATGTAAAACAAACATTACCCAGCCTATGCAAACATTGTAATGACTTTAAAAGAACAAGGCAGATCTGTCCCGGTTTCATTCTGCATTAACATCATTGTGCAAGCAGCTTACAGCCCGTCAATCCAGATTTTTGGTCCTGATTTGAAACCATTCATATCAGATACCACTGTAGTATTAATAGGTTAAAAAACACAATCTAGCCACCTCATTAAATAAATAAATAAATATGGTTTTATTTACATTTAGATATATTGCATACTGTATGTACAGTCTTGTGAAAAAAGTACACCCTCTTTGAATTCTATGGTTTTACATATCAGAACATAATATCAATCATCTGTTCATTAGCAGGTCTAAAATGAGATAAACACAACCTCAGATGAACAGCAACACGACATACCACACCGTGTCATGATTTATTCAACAAAAATAAAGCCAAAATAGAGAAGCCATGTGTGAAAAACATTTAGCAGCAATAACTTGAAGTTATCATTTCTTTAAGACTTTATCAGTCTCTCACATCGTTGTGGAGGAAATTTGTCCCACTCTTCTTTACGGTGTTGTTGCTCTCTTAAGGTCCCGCCACAGCATTTTAATCAGGTTGAGGTCTGGACTTTGACTGGGCTGTTGCAACACCTTGATTCTTTTCTGTTTCAGCCATTCTTTTGTAGATTTGCTGGGGTGCTTGGGATCATTGTCCTGTTGCACAACCTAATTTTGGCCAAGATTTAGCTGTAGGATAGATGGCCTCACATTTGACTCTAGAATATTTTGGTATACTGGGAAGTTCATGGTCGACTCAGTGTCTGCAAGGTTCCCTGGTCCTATGGCTGCAAAACAAGCCCAAGTCAACAGCCCTCCACTACCATGCTTGACAGTTGGCACGAACTGTTTCTTCTGATATGCTGTGTTTGTCCAAAGGACATTGTTCCAGAAGTCCAGAAGAAACCTAAGCTGTGTTCTTTTTAGAGAGAAGAGGCTTTCTCCTGGCAACCCTTCCAAACTAAACGGTCTTTTTTTAATTGTAGTGTGTTGAACTTTAGCATTTAACATTCTAAATGAGGCCTGTAGAGCCTGAGATCTAACACTTGGATTTTTTTTTACAATTTCTCTAAGCATTTCACAGTCTGAAAATGGCCTTATAACCCTTCCCAGATTGATGGGCAGCAACTCTAAAATTGCTGATGTCTTTCCTCCTTGGCATCGCGTTAACACACACTTGAATGCTCCAGACCAGCAAACTGCTGAAGCTTTTATAGAAGTGGCCACAGTTGCTGATGATCAATTAACTAAGGGCAACTGTCTGCTACTTAGCATCTTAATTCCTATGGGAGAAGTAACTCGTACTTAGATTTTCACACATGGCTTCTCTGTTTTGGCTTTATTTTTGTTAAACAGATCATGACACAGTGTAATATGTTATGTGTTGTTCATCTGAGGTTGTATTTACCTATTTTTTTAGACCTGCTAAGGAACAGATGTTTGTTTTATGTCCTTGTATTTAAAAACATAGAATTCAGAGAGCGTGTACTTTCTTTTGTACACGACTGTAAATGGTTTTGTATGAAACTTAAACAATTAGGAAGACCTTCATTGCCTTTATTATCTGCTTTGTAACTTTTGTTTGGATTTATTTCATAATTTCGTATCAGTTAATGTGTGTTGAAATGTTTCATTATAAATTATAAAACCACAGATTGGTGCTAATCCCCCTTAATTTGATCTTCTCTACTGGTGCATTTTGACTAGCTTTAGTAGCTTTGAGAACTTTTGAATAGAATAATAATAATGCTTATTCAGCCATCTTCTGCCACAGATCTCAGCTTTCCTGTGGTGAAATCGCTTTTCTACATAACTTTTAAGCCACAGATATATAAAGTGATAGAAATGTTTACCTCTAAGGATTCTTACATTTCTACATTCTACTATTACATTTTTATACCTCCATATGAACTTCTTTCTTTGTATCTACAAATGTGTAAGATTCAGAGTGATTGTAAGGAAGGGAATGACACATTTTGCATGCATGTTTAGTTTTAATAATAATGCTGTAGCCTGAATATACTTATATTATATATATATAATTATATATATATATACATACATACACAGGAATATTGTATAGTATGTACGTATGTAAAGTATAATACGGTATTATGCTGGGTTTTATCCCAGACCCTTAAATTGTAGTCTATGGCAGAGTCGCTATTATAAAACCAGGACTAATACTTCAAGAATAGATTATTGTCCTTGATTTGCATTCACTTTGAATCATGTGATGTCATCTTCCATTCTTCTATTCTGAATTTAAAAATGAGGTCAACTGAATCCACCATGCCTCCCTTGCGCAAGAAGAACAGTTTTAAGGGGATGCTATAATAAAACAACCATCTTAATTTTAAGCAAAAACACAAATTGAATAAAAAAACATTTCAGGGCAACAACTGATCAGATTTATGTAACTTCTTAGTTTTGTTGAAGTGTGTGAAGATGTTACAAACAATTTACTCAGATTTGCTGATTTTATAAGGATCCTATACTATAACTATATAATTATTTCCCAAATATCTGAAAAATCTTTCCTCCATAAAATTTACTATTTCAACAAGTTTTCACCAAGCAATGGCTCACTAGTAACATAAATCATTGTCATGCAAAAAAATATTGCGTTTTTTTTTTTGCATCTTTTTGATGAAGTTATATGAAGCTTTATAGTTTAAATAAAGAAAGCAATACGACACTCGGATCAGGAGCTGCACATCTCTGTAATCTGTTATTAAAATACACACGCAGTCACCATGCAACCAACTGTTTCATGCTGATGATAAAGGGATAAATAACCAATTGATCTGGCAGCATGGCACCTGCTTTGCCAACTAACACAGTATCAGTGGTCCCTGAACCCTCATTATTTTTCTTCAATTAAAGTTCATTGTTTCCTGAAATCTGTGCTGAGCAGATGTATACCCATCTAACAGCTGAACACCGAACAATCACAGATTAAGTAAACTATCACCGTTAATACACCAAACTATATCATCACTCCTGGCAACTGACTAAAGAATAAATGATAGCCTGTTTGACACATAACTGAAAATAAAAGTAAATGTATATATATCTGGTGCCTGGCAAAACATATGTCGTAATTCATCTATATATACAGTATATCCTGCGAGATGAAATGTTGGAATTGCTTTCAAAACAAACGAGGGAAGGGAGATTAATGTGCTAAAAGCCAATTATTCTGTTGAGTATATGGTAGAGATGTACTAAATGGTGGTACATTACAGAACAGCAAATGATCCAGTAAGAAGACTGGCATTTCAAAGACCTCCTTGCAAACCCTTCTCTTTAGGGTTATATCAGACCATCCCTACAGTCTGGAAAGATGTAACAAGGTGGTCTGCTGCCTATAGTCAACGATCAACCACCACCTCACCTGGGTCTGCACACCAAGCAGTGGGATAACACATCTTGTCCATTCAGTGCAATAGCAGACGTGTGAATGCCGTTACAGAGAGATCTGTACCATGGGAGCGAAATTATCTCTGCTCCCTCACACAAGTCCTACCACAAAGTTGCAGATCCAGTAGGCTTCATATGACATAGGGTCTTCTCAAATCTGCATTATTTCCCACCCCTATTTTCAAAACAATGAGCTTAAGCAAATTCTTCCATCAAATCACTTTAATATTCTAGGGAAGGTATTGTTAAATAACACTGATAGGCACTAAATGTTCATTGATAATTTACAGAGAAAGACATATCTGATTTAAAACATGACTAACGCAAGGTGTTTTTTCTTTTTTTTTTCAAGGAGCCATTATCTTAATATCCTCTTGGTTTAAGTTACTTTTATATTATTTAACTAGAGAAGTGCAAAGTATTATGCATATGTTCAAACACATGGCGTTCTGCATTTTAAATCATCAAAAGTTGCATTTCTTAACCCCTTCAGTCACAGACGTGCGCGATCGGGCAGTTTGAATTGTAACAGCTTTCCGGCTTTCATGGCGGAAGCTGTTACAGCAGATCGGACAGGAGAAAGCCGGCGATGCCGGCTTCTGCTGTCAGTGGGGAATCCAGGCTGTCAAACGACAGCCTGATCTCCCGTGCAGCGGCAGGGATGTGTGCCTGACGCTGCAAGAAGGGCTGGACGTACCGGTACGTCCATAGGGGTTTCTTAATGGGCGTTTTTTTGGACTTTCCGGTACGTCCATAGGGGATTGAAGGGGTTAATTCTCGAATTCTGTAGTTGTTTATGTAATGGATAAATGCAAAAAAAAATATAAGGATTAACTTGCTTTAGTTGCAGAGAATGTACAGAATAACTAGTTATTGTCCACAATTCCTGATATAACTCTTTGGCCTGTACAATACATCACAGACACAGTAAAAGAGACGGCGATCGAGAAAGAGCAAAAGGTTTAGAGCATATCGTTTTTCAGCCTACTTGATACATTTCCTTTAAAACATGATTGCTGGTATATATTTCAGCTAATACTCTAAAACACTACATGGCAGGATTCGTATTATGCTATAATAAGAGCAAGCGCTGGTTATCTTAAGCCTTTTCGGACAGCAGGTGGTTGACATTATTGTAAGCACATTTTTACTTAAATTGCAACTGCTGTGATATAATTTGATGTTCTTTTGATAGCATCACATGCTGCTTGTAACACTAACTTTACAGCCAGACAAATTAAAGGACGCATCTGTAGTGCAAAGAGAAATGTAAGAGAGGGAAATTCAGCCCCCGGGCTCTGTCTCTGTGTGTTTCTTTAGTGTATACGGTATATCTGCTCAGATTGTGTGAGTAATGTTACAATATCAGATGGAACATTTACTTCCAGACAAATATAGAAATGTTTGTGCTACGCTGATTTTTTTCCCCCTGTTTAGTTTTGGATATTGAACAACGGAGATGTTAGAATCGGAAGAAATAAATGTATTGGAAAGTGTACTGAAAACAAGTAATAGAGACCATTTTTTCTGGAATGGTTAACTTCCAGAATGAGTGATGTATTTATGAGGAGTGCTAACTCCCATACTAGGGCCCTGCGCGGGACTGATTTTTTAATCCCGCTCCCGCTGATTTTTTGCCCAATCCCGCCCGCTCCCGCAATGTGGGTGTTCCGCTCCCGCTACATTTGTGGCCAATCACGCCCACCTCCTTACCTGAAGTGCAGATTTCCCGCGCAGTCCCACAAGGCTGCCCTCGAGTTGCTCCCTCACAGCGTCTCTTCTCTTGCTCCGCCCAGGAACAAGGCGGAGTCACGGGAAGTGACGTCACATCACGCGACTCCGCTTTGTTCCTGAGAGACGCTGTAAGGGATTACCGGGACCCGTAGGTACATTGTTTATGAGTACACTCTCACCTTTCTTGGGCCTTTTTGGCAAAGTTAGAGACCCCCACAGCTATACCTAAGGATTACGCTGGCTGGGACAAAGTCACGGCCTTCACTGATGTCACATCCACTTCTGGAAGCAGGGGGACTCATGGGGCATTACATATGCGTGTCCCTCTTCTTGTAGGGCCTGGGGGAGCTGCCCCTCTTATTATGTGTTATCTTCCTGTGGTTAATTCTCTGCCAGGGCCCTACTGGGTGCCCATGAAATCTTATCGGTTGGGGGCCCAGTGCAAATCTACCGGAGGAACTGTATGACATCTTTAGATGAAGCACAGACATACAGTCACACACACTCAGCCTCCACAAACACACACTGCTACCAAGCAGATCCGGAGCAGCTCGCGTTATCACCATCATATTGCAACAAGACAATCAAATGGCTCAGATAATTCTAAGCCAACGACACATGAGGTTTCTAACAGATGGAATTTAACTCTGGAGATTATCTGCTGGTAGCTCTTTGCTGAGACAGACAGAATTTTCTTTTGAAGCTGAATATATTTACCCCTTTTAATCCTAACACGGTCAAGGAAGTTTAAAAAGAAGGCAGAAAAGCGCACCTTTCAAGATATTTGCAACATCATGAAATAAATAGTATATTTCTGTGCATTTCATTCAGGATAAGACCTGCCTCATTCATTTACATTCTATTGTTAAGACGGCACCAGCTTTTATATCTGTGGGTAATATATATTCAAATATGCAGATACATTTTGATATCAAAATATGTATCATCTTATTTTTCTTACCTTAAAAACGTATCAATCATTAACAAATATGTAAAATTGTATAGATAACAAAAGGAGGAAGCTTCCCTTTCCTTCATTTAATCTCCATGCAATTTACGCACAAGAAATCAGCGTTATTTGTTAATTCTTTACCACAAGCACCAAAAATAGCAGCACAACCCCAAAAAAATGCAATATTTAACAGGTGGGAAATGTCTCAAATAACCTTTCTTTTACTTGGATATTTAGGTAACTTTTTTTCCCTGCTGCGATGATTAAATATCGTAAATGTCCCCGAAAACGTTGTATGAGGTTCTGCAAAGTTTATAATCATATTCTGTTCACAAGAACCGCCACGCCAATATATATTAACGTGAGGATTTGCATGCTTTGCATCTTAAGTGACCCCTAAAACCTTCCAGTAAGTCTACACATTGCAGTAGCCCCATCAGATGTAATAAGTTATGTTACTATCGGCACACTGATAAGCTTTAGCCCAAAGAAGAACAAGTAGGAAGTATAAAAAATATGGCCAGAGGATGGGATAAAATTATCAGCGAGTGTGTTTTCCTGTTTGGTTTTAATCTACATTTAATTAAATTCTTATCTTCTGTGTACTTATGGTCGCATTTGAATGGCGAGACTGCATTCATTATGAATGGTAAAACTTAACTCTGGGAACACTGCATGTGGCTTCGTTAAGTTTTTTTTTTTATATACATTTTTTTTTATAATAGAAGAAAATTGTTCTTGTTAAGGGATTCTGTCTTTCTTTTAGGTCAAGTGCATGCCAAATTAACGAGAATAACAATTTAACATTTTGGATTTTTAATGAAATTATTAAAGGAGGAGATTGATACAGGACAGATTTTTTATCCTGCCAACATCTTAATGTGTTCTGTTTGTTTATGAATAACAGCATATGACAGCTTTACAATATAAGATGTTTTTTTTTCTTTTTCCATTTACAGATCTGCCATAAAGCAGAGTTTATTTACTCACCGAATTCAATTTATTAAGCTACTGTCCTCACAACACCTGTGACCGGTGTAACACTTTTTTTTTATTCATTAAAAATGCAGTCGTTCCATTTAGTTATGCACATATTGTATGACTTATTGAAAACATTATGTCCAATACTTCATCCAAAGACAATGAACATGTTGACCTTTCCAACAAAGGAAACTCATTTCTTTAATGATGGAGCAGCTGCTTTCATTTTGCTCTCTGAGCTGAGTGCACAGTGCATCTGTATAGCTTTTAATGTGTTAATAATAAAGACGCATAATATATTATTTTAATATTATTAGTGAAAAGGGGAAATCTGTGATTTTACCGGGGCTTGTGTTTATTTGAAGACAAACATTATCAAGAGATATTAGTATTCAAAATCTAGAGTTGTCCATTGCCGTATGGATCGGTATTAATATTAAATATATATTAATTTATTTAATTATTTTGGGGGGGGGCGTATTACCTTTTTTTTTTTGTATTACAAATTTATTTTTTACAATTTAATAGGACTTTAGTTGTTTTCCATGAGACAAAAGATGATGTTATATATTAGCCCAGGCATAACAGTGAGGAACCTGTAAGTGTATGATAAGGTATGCTGTTTGTAGAACTCTATAAATTGGCCATCTCCACGTTCCTCGTTATGCAATGCGAGAGAGATAAAAGGAATCTATCACAGCAATGCTGGGATCCAATAAAGTTTGACCGCAATTAAACCTAGCGGTAAGATTGAACACGCAAATATATTTGATTGCTTAATAATTCTACACAGTTCTGAAATTTACATTGGGCAACTATGTTACCTACTCTAGAACAGACAAATACCGCAGTATCGAGATTCTTCATAAAGTGTTTTCACCGTCGTACAAACTCCTGGCGTAAAATGTTAAAAATGTAATTGCAAAAATTAGATTGTTTGCACGCATGGATCAAATAATTGGAAATGACGGAATATAGTATAAAGAACTGGAAATCAGTCTAGACAGGTAACTGAAGAAGAGACCTCTGATGTAGGAAAACTTAACACCTCTTTTTAATTTGGCCCAACAAAGGATATCAACTTCTGCTAAAGACTTGATTTTCTCTCAGGCTAACAGGGCTCTATTTTTACCTACATCCAAAATAACTAGTATTTTATTGGATTTTGGTATTGAAATCTGTAGCATCCATCCTAAAAAAATCAGGAATAATTACCCAGCTATATTTATTCAGCCCACTGGCCAAAAGCGGAATGACAAAGCCCATATGGCATTAGTCTTACATGCCCAAGAGTTTTAAAGTATTTACACTATATATATAACCATTTCTGCATTACAGGAACCCATCCAAATTTTATTCGATATTAATAAATAAAAATATATAAGATACAATGTCAAAGACAAGTCTATCACAAGTTTTATTGCTGAATATCAAATTGCATTTTAGCATCTATTTCACTTATTTTGTATTATCGCAAATACTAAGGTTTTGTAATATACCTTTTTATTATTTTGTTTTTGATGTCAAGATCAAAATACAATTTAGAATTAGGGCACCATCCTTACATAAACATATGCATGGTGTTTTAATTAGAATTATTTCACCCTAAAAATAAACATTTTAAAGCGAGAAACATGCCCATATTGTAATAGAATTACGGTTTCATTTCAATCCTCTGGTCATGTTTTAGACAGCGGGAGGTTCCGTTCACATTTGTTTTTACTGCTCCCCTGCTGTCGCCAATCCTGTATGGAGGATTGAACATTATTATTTTTAAAGCTTTATCAATAATTAAAGCCCATATTTCTGACAATGACATCTAAAGTAAAACATGAACAATAGAATGTATTTTGCTGCTTGGCTGGCATGAAATACTGATTTGTCTTCATAAAGAGGTGATGGTCGGGTCGACGTGATGATCGTTGCGGTGTAGAGGTTTACTTACCTTGATCAAGGTGTCTTATTTTTTACTCCATTAGTTCAATGGTATTCATTTCTTTTGTTTTGTGGTTTAACATTTCCTTTGTTCTTCTATTTAACATTCAAACGTATTATAAACGTTGTTACTTGCTTGACCACAAAAAAAAATATTGCCTGAACCTTTGGCTGTACATCAAAACCACACGGCCATTTAAATATAATGGTATGGAGTCTGCAAAAACATCAAAAATATCGACCAGGAAACCTTTCATTGCAGTAAGTAAGATTGGCGAGTGGTCCCAATGCTCTTGGAACACGATAATAATCAGCATTAGAATTTTGATTTTTTTCTGGTAAAAGTACATTTTCAAGCAGTCCATTTCACTCAGGGGCATAACCCCAAGTGACTGGTGAGACCTCCTGCCTCTGATGGTTTTGCCTGAGTTAATGAAGGAGGGTGTATTTATATCTCCTAACTCGGCTATTTTTTTCATGCTAGAGATCATGGGCCGGTTGGGTAGATCTTTAGATCTTGGCATATCGAGCTGTAATATCGATCAAGGTATTTCTGTGGTCCCAAGTGGCCACCCTGCAGTACCTACGATTGCCTCAAGGTGGCCAGATGGTTAAGGTAGGATGTCTTGCCCCAGTCTTGTCTCTAATCATGGCCTACCCCACCTCAATACTAATAAAGATGTTCCAATTCTGAATTTAAATGTTGATGCATAATAAAATATGGCCACTGCCAGTGTCTTTGAAGCCATATATTTATTAGATTAGATTGGGACCTCTACACTATGTAAATATGTTTGATGCAGAGATTATATTCATTATTTCCTAGGGTATGACATTAAAATAATCAAATAAGGATAAAAAGTAAAAAAAAGTAATACATTTTTCTTTTAAGGTGGGTGGGTTTTAGGTGGGTGGGTTTTAGTATATATTTTATATGCGGTATAAGGGACATAACCTTTTCATTTTTTTTCTATAAATACTTCACGATGAGCGTATTCTTTCTGTGCCATTTGGGTAAGAAATCTCCGATGCTCTACCAGTCTCTTCCTCTTGATAAAGTTTCCAACTGTTAAAAATACAACTCTATGTCTTAGACATGTCTCTGGGTTTCAATATTTGAATTAGAAATTGAAACCTCTAAGCTTTATGTTATCTGGACACGTTGGACTAAAAAGAACCCTTAAAAACAGAATTTGAAAGAAAAAAAAAAATTACAGAATATATAAAGAGCCAATGTGTCTGCTTTAACAAAACAGGTTTATAAAGATGGGCCTTCAGATCCAATTTAGTAGTTTATTTCCCTCCTCCCTGAAGAAGGAACACTCAAAATTTACGTCACAAAGCCAGATTTCCTTTCCCAAATTATGAACGCGGAGGCAGAAAGTTAATTTTCTCCGTCTAGAAAGGTTTTTTTCCCCCCAATAAACGTTTAATCATAAAAAAATCATTAGAACGGCGATGCTTCACTACAATGTCTTTACCGCCCATTGCTCCAGTAGCTTAGTCAAACCTTCCCAGATTACTGTAATTTACAAAATGAATAAAAAGTATGAAGGCTTTGTTCAGCTTTTCAATGCACCATTAATACACTGTTCGAAATTGGTTCCAAAAAAAATAAATAATGAAATTGCTAAATTCTGGAAGATTTGATGTCTTCTCCTAATGAGAAGCGGCATCCCTCACTAGCTAAGGATCCAGCCTTTTCTGATAGAGAGTTGGGCTGTTTATTAATAATGTATTTAAATGTTCACGTGTGGAATGTTATCAGCTCACCCACAATCCAACCAATAGTTAGCCCGGGTGGGGGTAGTTGGATCCTCATTAGCAGAACATATTTAATCCAGAAGTTTCTTATCAAATGTCACACCTGCATCTGTAAATGGCATTTTCACATTCATTCGCATGTATTTCAGAGATGAGGCTCCAAGGTGCTTTACGGAGATTAAGAAGGAGAGAGAGTACAAGCTTATTTTATCATTTAGTGAGTCTGGAAAGAATCCAAGAAGTTTTTGTCTTGTTGTTGTAATTAGAAAACCTTTTAAGTGATAACGTATGCACAGGAATATGAATATGTAATGATCATGCGAATGCTATTTGAAATATGGGGGACAGCTTCTATTTTTGTTGTATGCGGGGGGGGGGGCATTAAATTACAGCGTCCGGCAAGGATTAACTTTAAAACTTTAGTACTGCAACAAGAGAATGGCAATTGAATGAGTTTATTTGGTAAATATTATTTGAAAACCAACAAGATTGGGGACCATTGGCATTACATAATGTAAATGTTAACCTGTAGTGTACCAGACAGCTCTGAAAGCCATAGCACCATGGCGATTATAAGTATAAATGTCCGAGTATCATCAGAAACATAGAATTTAATGGCAGATAAGAGGGTCTCAGTCTGTGTGTTTTTATCTTCCGTAAACTTTTTTTCACTCCTTGGTCTTGTCTGATATTCAGGATCGCTTTATCCCAGGCATGTTTAAATCCCCTCACTCTTTCACTTTTTCTGGGTGGCTGTTCCACTTCTTCACCACCCTCTGTGTAAAGTCAAAACTAAAACATCCATGTGGCACAATACATTGCTTATCCAACCGAAAGGGTTAATCAGTTCTTATAATGTGCTGCTTTGAACCTCATTATTCTTTGTGTGGGGGTTAAGTAGAATGCATTTTTGGGAATATGGCTTTGAATTGGAATCTAGGACGGAGTGCCATATAAACAATCAACGCAACTGTCTGGGGGCCTGAGGTTGTGAGAAGCACCACCAGCAAGTTCTTCCTTATGTTAGAAAGGCAAATGGGCCGGTCCTGATCAGAATGCTTTGAAACCAACCGGTGACGTGTTTTCCAACAAACAAATAATGAAAGTTATATATTTGAAAGCTATTAACCGTAAAATATCAGAGAACCTGATGCCGACTGATCTGCTTCCCGAAGATGGCTACAAGCCAAATATTAACATTTTAATTCTGTTCAGTTGTTCGTAGCCGTAGTTAGCCCTTGTTTGATATACTTGTATAACGATGCATTATAATACATAGAAAGTTACAAAATCCAAGCAGCATTGCCCATTTTCATCATATTTTAGAGATATCTGCATCTAAGAAGGTAACTATATAAAACTGTATTTCAGTTGTAGGTGTCATCATCATAAAGAATGAAATTTACTAATATGCCGTTTCTTGATGTCTGATATTATTTCCTTTTAAACAATGAATGATTTATTAAGTCAGTTTCTGTCCGGATACTTTGATTCTTTGATTCTATGAGCAAATAAAAGCAAACAAGACAAGGTTTGATCTGTTCCGCTGTATCCAGTTGATATGCTTTCTGATCTAGTGGGAGCAAAGACTAAAAATCTGTAGGATTCATAAAAAAAAAAAGATAAACACTAAATATAAGGAGAATCAACAAATAACCCACATAATGTTTATCGGCCACATTTTAAAAAGATTTTTTGCTAGCGTTTGAATTTAATGTTGCCTATCTGCTCCCTCAGGCAAATATCAAACACATTATGCTGTAGTATGAATTCTGCGCTCAATCCTCTGGGAGCTGCATTGTAAAAATAATAATTTTATAGGGAATGTGTTTTCTAATTTGAAATAAAAGGTTCCAACGGTATCGGAATTAACCCTTCTGGGTCCACAAGCTGAAGTATAATATATACCGTATATATATCCGTGTTTTGGACTACAGACCAAAGCTGTATCAAGGGACAAAAAATATTCTACACCCAGAAAAATATAAATATATTTTTGCATAGATGTGTCTGGTGCCTACATAGCACCCTAATTGTATCAGGAAAATTAACCCCTTAGGGGTGAAGGAGTAAAAACACAGAGATGAAACAACTGGAAAACGATTCTTAAATCCCTGAGAAAATGTAAATGCAGTCTCTTAAATCATTCTCTCACTATTGACCAAAATGAAGCATAAAAGTGAACTACGACATGATTTTTTTTAGCGTTATTTTGCTCTCTTGCTGTGTTCATATCTACAAAAGCCTCTAACCAGTAGTCAAGATAAGTGCTGAACTGAGAAGTATTGATCCAGTAATAGCAGTTCAGACTTTGACTGTGACACCTTAACCCTCCAGACATAATGTCATAGCCTCTTATCCTTGCCTCTTAACATTACCTGCCTATCTCCTCGGAGCTGTCACCTCTGGTAATACAGTTCCAAAAGCTTTCTAATCATTACTTGCTCAGGCTACATTTTTTTCTTTGGCTTGAATAAAAGTTTAGGAATTGCTTTGAGTTCTGAGAAGAACAAGGTTGCTTCGGTTGTAGAATGTCTTTACATGTGACAAAATGTTCGAAAGACGCCATGGAATGCACCCAACACTTATTTAATATGCTGTTAAGACATACTTTATAACATTTTTTAAAAGTAGATTTTCTGACCATATTTATCATAAAGTTAAAAAGTCAACAAGTTTTTACTAAATACATTATTGGTGTAAATATCCGTTACAGTCAATCACAATGTTATCGGCAAACCTCAAATTCTAGGTCTCGAAGCTCATTCCCTTCTTCTCCTTTTCTGTGTCATTTGTGCTATGGGGCATTCTACTGGCTACCTGTGCAGTGACATCACAAGTCAAATCACCAATAAGAAATTAGTATTTTGTGAATCAGTCATATCGATATAATGTAGTTTAATGTTTCTTTACTTTTTATGTTTACATTGTTTTATGGGAAATAATTATATTCTGATTCAGGGGTGTCATGGCAAGTAATAATTTACTTTTTATAATTTTTTTTTTTTTTTTGCATTAGGCAAGCTAGCCACATGCGAATAAAGGTAGAAACACGAGGCTTGTGGATTTTTCTGCAGGGGAAATCAGTCTCACATACTGGATCTGTCCATATGCTGACATTTTTTTTTTCTTTTTAATTTCACAAATGAACAAAAATGTGAGTTTTCTGTGTAGAGTTTTTTCTTGGTGTAAATGAGTAAAGTCCCATGGCAAGACTCCATACCATGTAGCAAAAATAAAACTCTTACATTTTCAGTGCCCTCTTGCATATCCTACTTGATGTTGTGATACTCTAATGCCTCTCCGTTAACGTCCATTAAGTAGAACTAGCAGGATAGTATTCCAAGGTTAAAATGATAAAATAACATTTTTGATATATCAAATACAAGCCCATTATTATACTGAGTTGGCAAAAACCAATACACTTTAATTACTTTATCAAGTATATTAATATTTACATTTTCTTCTATTTTACATCTTCTTACATTTACCATAGGAGCAGTGTTTTTTGCCACTATGTACCGTTAAAACCCTTTTTATGTCAATGAGCATCACTTTTCTTATCAACAAAAGAAATGGAACACAACTTACTCATTAAATGCCATGGGGCACTAATATCTCCCATAAGGTGGTGTTCAGTGCTTCACTAGTGAAGTGAGCACCAAAAGACTTCTAGGCATTTAGATGGACCCTTTGTGAGCCTAAATGTCTCCACTGAAATACAACTAATCAATCAATGGTCTATTGTCAATCAAGTCTCCTCTAATATATACCATTCATTGATCCAACCTAATACCAAGAGTTCCTACGTATGTATTATTAGTGTCCAACATTTCATAAAACATGGTTTCCTCTCCTTATTGATACTGTATACCCTACCATAAACATATGGTACAGGTTGAAGAATTGTGTTCTATAACATGGCAGCCCACCTAATTAACAGGGATATCTACATGAAATTGAAAATTGGTGGCTGGATTCTATTAATGAAGACATCGAAAGCCCATAGACAAGACCATGAAGTCACGGACAGGCCTGCACTAGATATAAAATATTCTTTATGTATAGTATGTTAACGCCAGACTTCTTTATCATATGATGGTTGATTCATAATGACCGAAATCTCCTTTATAAAAAGGTCTTGACGCAGACATCCATTAAAACCAAAAGGGAAAAAAAAGGAATGAAATGCAATTTAAAGCCTATGCATTAACCTCTAACACAGGTGTAAAAACAGATTTATTAGAATTAAGTAGATATTCCATTTTGGTAACTTAAACCATAAATATTTCAAAACAGAATTGGAACATAATACATTGCTATTGATGAGCATGGGCAGCTAAAGCCAGTGTGAATTTTTGAGCTGGAATAAATTGAAATAAAATGCTTTATCATCTGCTTCCCTGTTAACTCCTACAAAAACACATTGATAAGTAGAGGGAAACTGACCGCAAGTGACATTGACTAAAACATGCGTTTTCACAATATGAGCGCCATGTTGGTATCGCTGGCAGATCTGTCTGCATGAAGAGGTGAGCTGGCCCTGCATAATGTATAGTTCAATGGGTGAGGAGATATTGGAAAACATCTCAGTGATTTAACTAGCACGATACAGGGACAGAAAGGCTCTCCTTGCTGCAGAACCTCATAGGGGTGGACCTTCATGACTTCTCCTCTCCTAAAGAATAACTATTTGGATCAACTCTATTCCTTTCTATATTCATCTCCACGACAGAAAAGTCCATTCTTGAATGTGTCTTCTGTACTTTATCACTTCTTTTAAGTAATACATTTCATGTTATGTTAAATACTACTTGTTATGCCCTGTCTACCCATTGTACAGTGGTATGGAATATGATGGTGCTATATAACTCAATAAATAATAATATTAATAATGTTTCCTGGTCTTACTGCCAAGAACCTTTTTCACTACAGTATTTAATTATTTTTTTAGTTCGTTCATAAAAGAATGTCCCCACGCTCTCTGGAAGAATTCTCATGGTCGCCAGAGAGAATTATAGAATAGGCCTTGTATATTCACATTGGGTAACCCTTTAATCAATTATACCAATAAGAAAACTCCATTTATTGGGGAAGCAATGGTTTACACATTTTTTTTATTAATATCATATTAATACTATATTAATAATCATTAAAGATGCAATTTTACTTAAACAAAGCTTTAAAAGTGACTTTGGATCTTGAGTATATCAAACAAACCAACGCAGATTAGGTACGAGCTACCTTTGATATTGGACTTTTGGGGGAGCGTTATGGAGGTATTATGAAAAATGCTTGTGATTTCAACTGCAATACGTGGCAAATCCTAAATGATGATCCTCGCCAGTCAATGTTCCAGATTTGACTTGGTAAGGGGTTAGCTATACCAGCATATAGTAAAGTCAAGCGTATATACATTGTTATACCGTCTGCTCATCAGCGGAATTTAAGGGATATGTAATTTGACAGAATTCACAATCCGTTAATAAGTTGTCTTTAAAATAACTTACATGGATTACTTATCGGAAAATCTGCTCTGTATGCAGAATGTGACAGACTTATGGAAATTCACCGAGTTCACCGAGGATGGCATGTACCAACGAGAAGCCCTAAGATTATACCAAGCATAGCAAGTTATCTTAAGACACTTATAATGCTGCATAATTCGCCATTAAGATTAGGTATAAAACCTTGCAAAAAAGATAGATTAAGATATAAATCTTATCATTTGGCTCTATGGTAAAGGAAGCATGATCTGTACTGTGCAGGCACTGTATTAGCATGAAAACAGCATACTTTGCGTTTAATCCTAAAGTTAAGATTTTCTTAAAGGCTAGATCTAAATAAGTTTTCTACAGCTACTTTGCATTTTTTGCTGATGGACATGGAATCTAAAGAAGGCAAATCTCCTTTACATTTTTATAAACAGACATGCTTCAGTGTACTTGTAAATGTATATCATGCCGTGTATATATATATATATATATTATATATATATATATTAATATATATATATATGATATATTGTCTATTCTCTCTCTCTATCTCTTCGCTCTCTCTATATATTATATATATATATATATATATATATACATATATATATATAGTTATGTGGATTGAAAAGATCCCGATAAAGGTATTGATAAAGGTCTAGTACGGACCAAGACATAGATGATTTCAGATGATTTGTTGAGTTGAATAAAAACATTTTCACTTTGCCAAGACCTGTTTGTGCAGACATTATATATATATATATATATATATATATATATATATCAAATTATATAAACATAAAAGGCTGGTACAAAGACTGGGTGAGCCAATTCTAACTTCAAGACGTTGAAGTCTCCAACTTCTATTACCCAGTGATCCATTCCCCTTCACGGCCTGAAGTCACCGTGTTACCTTAGTTTATTAGGAAAGAGCCGAGATCTGTTACAGGAGTTGTTCTGATGCTCCTTCTCTTTCCTATCCATCCACTGTCAAAAAGTTTGTCTATCTTAATGTATGGAAGCTTTGTAATCTTGGAATTTATGATCTTGGAGCTGGAAAGGGTTTCCTTCTCTTTTTTTGACAATGATGTCATACATTGTAAAAAAAAAAAGGCTGGCTCAAGAAAAAAGAAAGTGTCACAAAATACATTCAGCTGCAGCCTATTAAAAAGAGGAGGGCCTTGAGCATCAGCCCCTATGTCCTAACCCATAAGGATGGGTTTCTAATAATTATATAATGCATATTTTAATGGGTAAACACCCCAATTTAGCAGTACTGAACTGTAAAATCCAACCTTTGCATAACATATCTTGTATCACATGCTATTAAATAACATATTACAATGGGGTACAACAGACTAACGTAAGGTTGGCTGAGTGTTGTGAGAATTGGGGTTTAACAGAAACCACTGGCTTGCATCTTGCCCCTCTCTGCTATAACAGACCGAAGCCGAACACAGTTTTCTTTTCTGATTCCATTGCATTTGTTCTCTTTCCTAATCGGACATCCTAGAGTCTTGGGACATGATATGTAGACCTTTCAGTGAAGACTGCATATAAAGTAAACCTGTTTTGTCACTCTTGACAACATTTCAAGCAGAGGTAAAAACTAGGTCAGACATTATGATGTAGCGAGCAGATATTGTTTAGGTTATGTGTAGAACAAGTCTTGGAAGATGATAAAAGAGTAGATTTAGACAGAGAATGAAGGAATAAGAAATGACAGCCTGGAAGACTGGACTGCTCATCTGAAACATCAGATCCATCACGCTGCTCTGTGTATTAAATCTGCACAATTACACATATATCTATCGTTGACTTTAATTATCTGCATAAAGTTTACTTAAATTACATGGACACTGTTGGCTAAAACGTTTACAGAATATCAAGGTATTCACACAGGATGATTAACCCTTTACGTTCCTCTTATACTATTTATTACAACTGTCCATCTGTAACATCGTCCTTTTTTAATTCTAATGAAATAAATTATTGTAAGCTATAAGCCTGGGCAGAAAAAAGGAATATTGCCCCTAGAGTGTTTCTTTAACAGTTTCTCCTGACATAGGTGTTAACATGGAATCTTCCCTCTAGTAATCCTTTTTTTCACTCAGACCCAAGTACTTTCTGACGGCGTTCCTTCTTTCAGACATCTTCCTCCAAAGCAGTCACTCCTGTTTCCTTACCCACCTTTTCACTTCTTATATGGCATAAAGTCACCAATTTCTTAACGGCTACTTAATGGCTTGGTAGGGGAGAACATCTTGTAACCGGCTCGTTAACTTGCCGGCATTGCCTCCATAGCACACTATGGGTCTAGGCCTAGTGCAGCCCCCCGACATAAATACCCATCAACCTATGCAAGTCTGCGATATACTGCGGGACGATGCAGAGACACCGATTTCAATTAAATCGGATATACTATAGAAAGAAGACCAACTGCTGCATACAAACCTAAAAATCTAAGGGTTTTTTGTTTTTTTATCGCCAATTGCTGCCAAATTTTGAGGTATTTTTATATTTTTTTGTTTTTTTTGCATATGTTGCAATGTTGCTTTAGATTTTTTATTATATTTTGTATAGAATATGTGCAACTGCAGAAAAAAACACCAAATTGTGTTCACCAACATCCCCCGGTTCCAACAAGGCCTCACATGCATGGTTCATGCATTTTTTGAGGAAGCTATGAGGGCAAAACTGGAACATGCGCATTTTAGTTTTCACATTTGGAATTTTCAGAAATTGGTTTCCTGGGCCCATATCCCATTTGGGACATTTTGGAAGCCCCCCACTGTAAATTACCCCATAAAAGTATATATTTATGAACAGTAGACGAGTCAAGGTGTTCAACTAGGGTAGTTTTAACAGTTTTCAGCTAGCCATTTCTTCACTGATGTCTGCCAAACTTCACAGGGAAATTATTTTATTGCGTTTTTAACGCATACATTTCAATGTTGCACTGAATTTCTTGCACACCATAAGTGCAACAGTGGAAGAAAACACCACATTGTGTTCACCAACATCCCATGATTCCAACAAGGCCTCACATGCATGGGTTATGCATTTTTTGAGGAAGCCATGAGGCCATAACTGGAACATGCGCAAGTTTTCAGGAATTGGTTTACTGGGCCCATATCCCATTTGGGACATTTTGGAAGCCCCCTGTAAAGTACCCCATAAAAGTACATATTTATGAACAGTAGACAAGTCAAGGTGTTCAACTAGGGTAGTTTTGACAGTTTTCAGCAAGCCATTTCTTCACTCATGTCTGCCAAACTTCACAGGGAAATTATTTTATTGCGTTTTTAACGCATACATTTCAATGTTGCACTGAATTTCTTGCACACCATAAGTGTAACAGTGGAAGAAAACACCATATTTTGTTCACCAAGATCCCCCGATTCCAACAAGGCCTCACATGCATGGTTCATGCATTTTTTGAGGAAGCTATGAGGGCAAAACTGGAACATGTGCATTTACATTTTTTTAAATATTTTTTTTTTATCAGATTGCTTGTAAGTGACAGGTTTAGGCCGCTGACATCAATCAGGGAGACCGATCAATAATCAGCGACTTAAAATGTCACCGACAAGTGATCAGGTAATAATTATGATTTTTTCATTTATTAATAATTTGTGTTCTTTCATAATTACCCTAGATGACCCCTCTCTCTTTGTAGAGCAGGGTCATCCGTGGGCTGCCATAATGATCCGATCACTCCTATTGGCCAGGAGCGATCTGATCAGCCCAGCATTTGACCTGGAAGCACCCTGGACTTTCAGGTCAGTGCTGTTATTTTTTTTTATTATTATTATTATTTTATTTTTTTTTTAATTTATTTTTTAATTTTTATTTTTTATTTTTAACTCTTTCAATGCTGATGCTCCATTGAAGCACAGCATTGATTGATATTTAGTTCCCACAAGCTTGTGGGGACTAATATTAACCCCTGCAATGCTGCGATGGGGGTCATAAACAATCGCAGCATTGAAGGGGTTAATTGAGGAAGAGGGGGGGTAGGGGGGCTGGTCTCCACACTCATGTGGAGACCAAAGAGCCCTCTCTCCCTGTCCCTGAAGCTGCCTCTGGCAGCTGGGACACAATCTCCAATGGACAGGAGATTGTAGGAGAGGAGTCTCTCTGATCAGCCCTACAGGGCTGATCAGAGGACATCTGGGGGATCGTTTTTGCTGCTGGAGGTCTGCCTGGGCTTCCAGGCAGACCACCAGTAGCAGAACCCCCTAAAAAACGGGAATTAACCCCTTCAATGCGGCATTGAAGGGGTTAACGCTGCACTGATGCTCTCATGGAGCGATCAGGCAGCAGGGGGGTATTGGATCAAGTCCCCACACTTGTGTGGGGACCCATTCAATACCCCCCCCTTCCCTGAAGCTGCCTGTGGCAGCTGAAACGGCGATTGCAGATTTTTCTGCAATCGCTGTTTCTGCCTAGAGAATCACTCTGGGGGAGTGATCGCAGGCTTGGGGGAGGGCTTAGACAGGCTGTGCTGTCTGCCCAGGACTCCTGGGCAGACAGCAGCAGCAGCTCCCCCACGATCACCGCGATTGTGGTGATGTGGGGGCGTTTTTTGTTAGAGACGTACCTGGTACGTCCCGGTCTACCGGTGACCAGTAACCAGGAAGTACCAGGTACGTCCCGGTACTGAAGGGGTTAAAGTATTTTTATTATATTTGTAAAATTTGTTTCAATAATCACAATGATTAGAAAGCTGGTCTCCATTGACTTATATGGATGAATGCAGTACCTGTATTCAACCTGCAAAGGGAGCCAGAGTTCTCAAGATGGTCTGGAGAGAAACTTTTTTGATAGTAAGGGCTTGCATTGGTTAAGTGACTTGCGTTCTGTAAGTAGGCAGTTTGTGCACCACGACAGCAGCAGCAGCAGAGAAGTGTTATTAGAAACATAGCAAAAGTGGGTTTGTATTTCAACCTGCAATACAAAGGTTGATGGGTTTGTGACAAGAAAACAAACCAAAAAATCTAAATATTGTATTGTTTTGGTTAACTGTGTTTTCCCCCCTTTTTTAGTGTGTAATTAGTTAAGGGTGGGGCTTATAATCAATTACCCCCCAAAATCTGAATATTAGTTAGGCTAGGTTTCCACTTGGGTTTTTTTTGCTAAAAACGCCTATAAAAACGCCAATAGCGCCACCTGGCGTTTTTTTTGTGAAAAACGCTGCAGCCAGATGTTAGCTGTAATTCAATAGGAAATCGCAAAATGCCATTTCCACTTGGCGTTTTTCTGTTTGGCGTTTTTTCAGTCCTCTTTGGCGTTTTTCTGCTTTTTTGGGCTCTGTGGCAGTTTTTCAAAACTGCAGCATGTTGACACTCTGGCGTTTTTTGCAAGAAATCTTGGCTTTTTTTCTCCAATAGAAGTCTATGGGAGAGAAAAAACGCCATGAAAAAGCCATGTGGGTTTATTGCCTTGGCGTTTTTTATGGCGTTTTTTCCACAGTTACAATGCAGAGGATGGACCCAGTATCTGTGTGTCCTACGAGAAATAGGCTGGAAACAAACAGTTTCACACAAAACAAAGTTCATATTGAATTTTACACCATTTGGAACAAACATGCCATTACAAACAAACATACGCGACCGGATCCTGCGTGCCAAAAGCAACAGCAAACAATTTGCACCATCATTTGGGGCCAATCTTCCCAGAGGAGCAGACATTCGGAATAAAGCATGCCTTACAAACCACAGAAAAGAGACAAAAGGGTCTACCAAGTAAATGACATCAGGAGAGGGCAGATACTTGCCATTTATCCTAATCCCTTTTAGCTGGGTGAAACTTCTAACTTGTAAAGGCTGGAAAAACTGCCTAAGGTCAAAAAAAGCAATTTCCACAGAAAGGCTAAAACGCCAGAAAAAACTGCAGAAAAAACGCCAAAACGCAGGTAAATGCAGTGGCAGTTTTCTTGGCAGTTTTCCTGGCGTTTTTCATCAAGAAAAAAACGCCGGACAAAAACCCAAGTGGAAACCTAGCCTTAAACGTATTTTACATGTTTATTTAAACTTTTGTTTCTTGTTTTTGTTTTTATTTTATTTATAATATACATTGCTTACATACTGATACTTAACAAGCAACGTGTCCCACAATGGGGACGTACTAAACAGCATATTGGGATGATTGGCTGCAATGCTCAGCACTATTAATAGGTGTCAGTACACATTTTACACTCATGGTAAATCAAACTATGTTCTTTTAGGTAGTTCTTGATACTAAGTTGCAACAATACATTGCAAAAAGAAGCTGCAAATGCTTAACTACGGTATTTACTTGCTGAAATATATAGAGTTTTATAACGGAATCATGGTAAATTCTATAGAAATAACAGAAAAATTTTATGTAATCAACATATTGATTTAATATGGTACATGTATGTGCAAACACCATATTTTACCTGTTTTGATTGGCGCGATATGGGAATATATATTTTAAATGGGGATTATGGTTGGAATATTATAGTTACACATGCTAAGTAACACATTTGACCCATTTCTGATAAGAATATGGGTATAATATTTTTTTACATGGGGATCATGAGTGGAATATTATAGTTACACATGCCATGGAACATAATTGACCTCTTTCTGATAAGAGTATGGGTAAAATCATTTTTCTACATGGGCATTATGGGTGGAATATTATGGTTACACATGCCTAGTAATATATTTCACTTGTTTCTGATAAGAAAATGGGTATGATTAAATTTTTTCATAGATATTATGGATACTATGATATACTTGCAAGTGCCATGCAACATATTTGATCTATTTCTGTTAACAAAATGGTTATAAATGTTTTTCTACATGGGGATTATGGGTGAAATGTCATGGTTACACACCCCTAGTAACATATTTAACCCATTTCTTATAAGAATGTTGGTATATTTTTTCTACATAGGGATTATGGAAGGAATAGCATGGTCGAAGGGACTCATTTGACCTGTTTCTCATAGGAATATAGTTATAGATATTTGGATTATGGGTGGAATATCATGGTTACACGTGCCCAGTAACATATTTGTTCTGCCTCTGACAAAAATGTGGGTATAATCTTTTTCTACATGGGGATTATGGAAGGAATAATGTGCTTACACATTCATGGTAACATATTTGACCAGTTTCTTATAAGAGTATGGTTATAAATATTTTATATATGGTGAATATCAAAATATTTTGTTTGTGTAAAAAAGTGCAAAAAAAAAAAAATAGCGCAACATTTTACCTAATGTAGTTACATAGGCTGAAAAAAGACATGTTCAGCCTTTCCTATATCTGTTAATTTGTTGCTGTTGATCCAAAAAAGGCAAAAGCCCAGTATTTTCCTTTTTGTTTGCCATATTTGGCATAAACCATGGAAAATACCAGCCTAAATATATGAAGCGTCCCTCTGGTCTTGTAAGGAAGTCTAAATACAGTTGTTTAGTAAGCATGATAAATTGATTACGTGTTTTCTGTAAGCCATTTATTGTGTTTGTTGTTATGATGGCCTTGGTATGTATATAATCTATACTGATTTTTGAAATACATCCTCCGTTTAAAAATATTTGGGCTAAAAAGCAATATACATAAGTAGGGCCTCTGCAAATTGTGACCGTATAAAAACAGGTTGATGGCTGAGGTTGTGAACTAAAAATATTTCTTGTTTAGAACACGGTTGAGGTGCTCTGATGGGAAGTATATGAGGGTGAATAAATGGGAAAAAACTCAGGCTGTTACTGAGACCAACAACAGTAATTGCAGAAGGAGATACAGGACTCTGTAGTAATTAATGGCTGGGAGCAGATACTAGACTCGGTAGTAAGCAGTTGGACGCAGACACTGGACTCTGTAGAGTAGATGTGCGTAGTAGTAAGCCACAAGAAACAGGATAGCTGTGCAAGGTACTCAGCCGCATGGGGCGTGGTAGTCAGCAGGCGGCAGGGTACAAATGAAAACGCTTGGAGAAATAAATAACAAGAAGTGTTGGCCATATAAAAATACATTATGGACAATGATTCCATCTTAATTAGGTAAGTAATGAAACTGGTGGAAATAGTGCACTATGCCACACCTTGGACACTATATATTTACCGGCATAAGAAAAGGAATAAACAATCCTCTTTAGAAGTGATGGCTTAATGGGCAATTACATTGCAAAAAGATCACTTACCTTTAAAACCTAGTGTCATATATAAAAAATCTTAAAATCTGAAGTCAATATTGGCGCCCAGTGTCTTGCCAGAAATAAAAGAGATAAAAGAGGATGATAATTTTCTATTTAGGAAAAATCCTGGATTCTTTCGTTGTGGAAAGTGTAAACTTTGCACTACATGTTACCAACAAAGTAAAAAAACTACCACTTTTAGGTGTACAAATACTAAGAAAGAATATACTATAAAACACTTTATCCATTGTAAGTCTAAAAATGTGATATATCTGCTGGAATGTGGATGTGGTACCCAATATATCGGTAGAACCACAAGGGAATTAAAGGTGAGAGGTTTAGAACATCTGGGTGGTATACGTAATCAAAATTTTAAACACAGTGTCCCCAAACACTGTAATCAGTGTAGAGCCTTCTCTTTACCACAATTTAAAATTATAGGAATTGATATCATCTCCCCCCATTGGAGAGGAGGTGATCTACAACAAACATTAGCACGTAGAGAGACTGAGTGGATCTTCAAGTTTCAAACCCACAAGAAAGGGGGACTAAATACAGACTTAGACATCCTAGCCTTTATGACATAGAGAAAAAAAAATATATATATATACTTAAGGAGATATATTCCCTTTTCATTTTTGCACCTTTACAGGCACTTTAAACAATTAAGGTGATTTATTGCACTTTATATTGGTATATGATAGGATAGAATATATTGATTTTTAATATAGTAAAAATATTGCACATTACACTGAAATGTTACCTAATTAAGGGTATATGGTTAACACTGTAGCACTTTAACATTGGCACTTTATTACACTTTATGTATTTACACAATATATATGAATGTCTCTGTTTTCTGATGGAAGCTATAACAATACACTCTCTATTTTTATCCCCTTAAAAATATTCTTCTCCATAAAATCATGGCTATAGATAAGACTTTAAAAACGAATTTTAAAACAATCTCTTTGATACAATTGATTTAATAAATATTATTTTTACACAAACAATAAATATATTTTTTATGTAATTTATTATTTTTACTATACAAAGATACATATCTATGTTTTAACTCTTCATAATAAAGACATTTTTATATATAATTATTGATAAGACAAACCATCTAATTTTATGTTCCACCGATTTTATTGAAGAATATTTATAAACAATAACAGAAGAAAGCATCTTTAACTTCTGTATTTTCTTTGTGACCAATATTGATGGACTAGTATTGAATATACTGACGGTATCTTACCGATTTATGCGAGTACGAGCGTGTGGACATATACTTAATTTGAATAAGGAGCGGGCGAACCAGGAGCCGGAGAACGTTGTACGCGACCATGTAATCACGTACGCGACGCCAATGACGAGGAGGCAGACGAACAGCCGGATTGGTCACGTCTATGACGCAGGACGCCCGCAACCCGGAAATTGTATTTAATCGCCACACGGACCCATACTTTTTACAGATACACGCAAAATTTGATTTCTTCTCCTGAGGAAGCCAGTATAGCACTGGCGAAACGCGTTGAGAGAGCCGAAAGTACTTCGTGAGAGGACTTTATACCAGTGGATTTCGTTTGTTATTGCGCTTTTGCACACCTGTAATAAAGTTGTGCCTACAAGAACTGTAAGTGCATTCAGACTTTCCTCCACTTGGATTTGCCTGAGATTCTGCTCCATTTGTGGTCTTTTGTTTATTTTTTTAGTATTCTGAAGATATTAAATTCCGATATTATCGTACCCTGATGAGCCTGATTTATCCAACCAGTTTGTGAGTGGATCTTACACCCTTTTTTATTTTTCATCTTTATAAACATATTGCACTATCAGTGTTGTTTTTGTTTTTCTCCCCATGTATATGCGCTCCTTGGTTGTTTTATTGCTTTGCTGAGCACCTTGAGGAAGAGTGTTTTTTGGAAGCTGCTATCTTGGGGAGTATTTATTGATTTATTTATTTATTGATATTTTCACTTTGCACGTGGCACTTTGATTGTTGTTTTCTTGGTAACAATCTTGGTAGGCGCCTTGAACCTTTATTAAAGTAATGTTTTTCTCATGCTTAATTCATAAGGATCCAACACACAACAGATATAACTACCCAAATAAAGGCGGGGGGGGGACCAAACAAACCTGAAGTAATAAAACGAATCAAATAATTCCATATGACTGAAAATATTATACAAAGTGGTATTAAAATACAACTAGTAGTAGTGGTAGAGGCTAATGCAGGACTAGGTGGGCCGTATGATTCTTATCTCCCGTCAAATTCTATGTAAAAATTTCATGGATTAACCCTGTCTGGATTAAACAGACACAAAATTATATTGTCAACAAAACAAAAATCTCACCGCACAAATATATTTTAGTTTTAATATGAAAAAAGCACCTATCATTTAATGTATAAATGGATTGATCAAAAGCCTGATCTTTGGCTTAATCCATTTATACATGAAATTATTGATTTTTTTTCATATATTTCCCCTCAGAATCGTCACAAAATTAGGTAAAGTGACAGAAAATCCCCTCCAAATGTATCACTTCAGGTGTCCTGATTTCAGAAATACCTAATTTACCGTATTTGCTCGATTATAAGACGACCCCCCAAATCTGAATATTAACTTAGGAAAAAAAGTAAAAGCCTGAATATAAGACGACCCTAAAGGAAAAAAGTTTTACCAGTAAATGTTAATTCATGTAAACTATTTTTTTTAATAAAAGCTATGATTGAGAAAAATATTTTTTTGTTTTTATTTCCTTGTATTTTCCAACCTGTCCCCCAGTTACGCACATCTGCCCCCAGGCTTGCCACTCCAATATGGCACTGTGGCCCATGATATGCCTTTTAACCCTCTATATGCCACTGTGCCCCATGGTATGCCTTTTGACCCCCTATGTGCCACTCTGCCTCCAGAAATGCCTTATACCCCTATATGCCACTCTGGCATTTAGGGGATTAAAAGGCATATTATGGGGCAGAGTGGAATATAGGGAGGTATAAGGCATTTCAGGAGGCAGAGTGCTCTATTAAATGCCCCCTTAACGCCACTCTGCCGTTAGAGCATTTGCTCTGAAAAAACCTTGTCTTATAATCGAGCAAATACGGTATTTATCAAAACTGAATTGGCCATGAGACGACTTAAAACATAATTATCATGAAAAAGGCAATAAAGCCGATTCAGTGTGCTAATAAGCTGAGACAAACAGTTCTCAAAACTCATGCACATGGTACTAGAGTGTATAACCCTAATCATACTTTGGCTACATTTCATGGCCATTTGTATAATTTGAAAAAGGATCCTTCAAACTTTCATCCACATGTTAAAGAAATCCAAGATTTCTTGGAAACACTATCTATACCTAAGATCTCATGAAAATAGGGAACAAAAAAGCAAATCGACTACCAAAGAAGAGGTTATTAAATCTCTCAATCCTCATAAGGTTCCTGGATCTGATTACCTCATGGTATCTCCAAATCTAAATCAAAATTGCTAGAATAACTACTATTAGCTACCAAAATTAGTTAATAAATGGAAAAATAATCTGGGTCCATAATTTTCAGAAGAAATACATATTTTATTAGATATAAAAACATGGAATATTCTCTTCTAGATTCAGTGGCTTTATGTGATAAGCTCTGGGCACTTAGATCCACTATAGCCATCAAAGAAACTCTTACTTAATATGCTACTCTCTCTCTCTCTCTCTCTCTCTCTCTATATATATATATTAATATATATATATATGCCATTCGGCCCCCCAGATATGCCTTATACCCCCTATATGCCACTCTGCTGCTTAAAAAAAACCTCTTATATTCAAGCAGATACGTTATTTATTTGCTATTGCATTTTTTCCTTTAATTTTCTTAAACTTGGCAGGTGATGTTACTCATTGTTATCCAGTAGTGTGTATTTAATGCTTTCTGATACAGAAAAGTTTTCTTTGATATTGGATCCAGTTAATATTTTTTATTTCAATATTCATTAAAGTATTTATTTTCCTCTACTGAAGCCAACCTAACACATGTTTTAATGTATTTTCCTCACTGTCAAAAGTTTATTGGAAGTTATTATAGTCTACAAAATACAAAACGTCAAGCAAAAAGTATTGGGAAAAAAAGTTTGCAATAATATAAGGGGAAAAAAATTAAAAGATTTTTCTGAAGAAATCCAAACACATCTTGATATTTATTTTATTTAATATGTCACTACAACTTTATCATTCCAAGCTGTTTAGGATATTTTAATGACCATCCTGTGTACTAATTTCTTCAATGTATCCTTAACTTCTTGGTTTTTCAGTGTGTAGATAACAGGATTAAGGATCGGAATTAAGACAATGTATAGAAGAGCAAAATATTTGTGCTGTTTGAGGGAATAGCTTGATGTGGGTTTCATGTACAAAGACATTAACGTTACATAAAAGACAGTAACACAGGTCAGGTGGGAGATGCAGGTGGAAAATGTCTTTTTACGACCTTCTGCCGATTTTATTTTCAGAACAGAAGCAACAATAAACATGTAGGACAAAAAAGTGAGCAGGAAAGCAAGAACAGCAAATATTGCCCCTTCTACAATTGTTAACATCTCCACTGTAAACTTGTCGCTGCATGAAATCTTCAACAATGGTGGAAGATCGCAAAAAAGTGATCAATAAGGTAGGATCTACAAAAAGACATTTTGGAAATGAGAACAGCATGTCCTGTAGTGTCCATGAAACCAATGATCCATGAAGCAGCTGCAAGTATAACAGTGTGTCGTAAACTCATGAAGATAAAGTAATGGAGGGGGTGACAAATTGCCACATATCGGTCATAAGCCATGGCTGTAAGAATGAGAGCTTCAGTGAGTGTCAGAGACATAAAAATATACATCTGAGTTATACATCCCACAAAAGAAATGGTCTTATGTTGTGTTATAGCAATAATTAACATTGTTGGAAGAATATTTGAAGCGTTAGCAATATCAGTCAATGAAAGGTTCATCAAAAAAATATACATAGGAGTGTGAAGACCGGAATCACTCAAAATAACCACAAGAATAGTTATATTTCCTAATAAAATTATGATATAGCTTAGGAGGAAAATGGAGAAAATTGGGATCTGCAATTTGGGGATATCGGTCAAGCCTTGGATTAAAAATTCTGTCACATTCTGCTTACCTTCCATTTTCATTTTGTACAGCGCTTTCTAAAATAAATAAATAAATAAACATAAGAATGCCACTAACCAAGGAATAATATTCAATAATTGCTTATATACAGAAAGAAGCATTAGCATATTCTAACATAGGGAAGCATTATCATTATTATTATATCAACAATTTAAGAAATTATTAAAAAATCATAATATGCGGCTTCTGCATACATGTAATTTTGAAACCATTTAACCCACATAACTCACCGTGCATCATGAAGAGCCGACCCTGCTTAATACATGGTGAAACCTGTGAGTTTTATCTTAACTAACTATAACTATAGTCTCTAACTATAAAGGCGACCTCAACTATTTTTGCAGGAAAACTCTGCTTCATGATGCATTATAAAATAAATTAATGGAATGTGAGCAGATGGGCAAGATTATCTCCCGATATACTGCCTGAAAAAAGAGTAACTGCAGTTTCCTTAAACAGATTCATAAAAGTCGAGTATTTAAGTAAACCACAATATACATTGTGTTTTTCCATTCCTTTTGGTGGAGGTTGACGAAAAGTACCGGGCTTCTCCTTTAATTTGTTGCACTGAATCATGTAGAGCCTTTCAGCGCTGGAAATAATTCTATAGCCTGAGTACTCCAGAAAATACATACATTACTTAAGGAAGCATAGGCAACAGATGGTCCAATTAAAAATACCAAAAACTGCTATAAAATGTATGTTGTATAATATATATATATCATTTTTTAATAAAACATATTTATAAGTATAACCTTAAAACAAAATACTGTCTGTGCTTCTCACCCTAATAAAGTTGGCAACAAATATATAAACATAATATAAATGAGAGGTTTTGGTTATATGAATTGGCCAAAGCGTAATTAAGATTTATCTCACCTTAATTATGCTTTGGCCAATTCATATAACCAAAACCTCTCATTTATATTATGTTTATATATTTGTTGCCAACTTTATTAGGGTGAGAAGCGCAGACAGTATTTTGTCTTTTGTATACATTGTACAGCCAACACACTGTATTTGCAGCAGGCTCACACTGTTTGGTAGGCCTCATATTATACATTTGTATTTTTGAGCCTCAGACTAGCTTAGCGCACCGACATTTTTTCTTTTCATAAGTATAACCTTACATACCGATTTTCAAATTGTTTAAAGCATTGCCTGATTATATATACACACATCTATCTATCTATCTATCTATCTATCTATCTATCTCTATCCTGTGTTCATCACAAAATATATGTATATATATACTCAACTATATATTTAGTTGTACTTTGCACCTGTTCCCCTAAGTAGACAACCATTAACAAAATGAAACAGTCTTAGCTTGTAAGGAAGTAATTTTTTAGACTGTGTTTCTCTTTGCTATTGAAAGCAAATTAACCATTTACTATATTTGCGGCTGCTTTGTTGCCTTTTAAAGAAAAAAAGAGAAGTTCTCAAAGTGAAAAAAAATTAATATAAAATGCAGGGCTAAGGAGCATAATGAAAATGTATAACGTAGTAGCTTTGTATGAACGGTACTTACCAATGTGTTGATTGTAATCTTACCGGTACCTGAACGTCTGTCTTTGAAACGCTGTGGAAATCACAGACTGTCACAAGCAGCAAACGCTCTGCAGGGGGGGCAGTAATTTGCTGCTCTGTTATACTGGGTGAAAGAGAAATGAAATATTCCCCAGTGTATGAAAAGTTTAATAAGCTAAACTTTGTACAAGAGTCACCTGGTACTAGTGAAAAAGTAGGCTGCAGCCAAGGGATTTAGTAAAAGAAGCAATCTATATCAATATTAATCAGTTTCTTGATTAGGTCATCGCTTTGGGAATATTATTACACAAGTATTTATGTTCCACAGAATGGGAAAAGTTAAACTCATCAATATTATGGCTAAGTTGCTCATCTTCTCTTGTATGTTGATATTAAGGAAAATTCCACCACAATCAGATTTTGCACGAGCCCGTGAAGACTGGCCATAGGGAGCAGGGGTAATGCCCAGTGGTCTGCCTTATTACTTACTTTTTGTTTACATTGAATGGATTCTAATGTTAGCATTGGTTCTGTTCTGTGTCCTATTCATGCATCTCCCAGTTATGACTGCAGCTCTTCAGTGGCGTCGCCAGGGGGGGGCATGGCCCCCCCTACATTATGCTGTGCCCCCCAGTGTGCCCCCCAATTGAAAAGCTATACCATTGACCCGGCCCACAGCCGGGAAACCGGGACATTTACCGGTGTGCCGGCACACTAGGCTCCAATTGCAGCCGATGCGGCTGGCAGTTTCAAAGCAGCTGTGAAACCTCCTCCGCTGGCCACTTAATGGCTTGCCTGCATGCCGATCACTGACTGAGGCTCTTCGTCCCACCCTTTGAAGGGGGCGGGCTCTTACGGGACAGTTGCTTGTCACTGCCTGACAGGGAGAAGAGCATGAGGGAGAAGAGCAGCCTGCTGTGTTACAGTGCAAGAATGAAGGCCAGCAAAAAAGTATTTTATTTTAAATAAATAGTGGAGGTGACAGAAGGAGGGACATTAACAAGGTGGGGGCTGCATTGGGAAAATTAACCCTTGACTGCTAACTACGGCATGGTGCCGTCGCTAGCAGTCCCAGTCAGGTGCTAACGACGGCACCATGCCGAAACTAGCACTATTTTACCTTGATGGAGGTCTGTGGACCTCCATCACCACCTATCCCGGCGATCTGCCCCGCATCTTGAAGGGCATCACTGGGACCACCCGATCCGGCCGGTGACGTCGCGCGTAATGATGCGATGACGTCACCGCGCAACTTTATTTAAAACTGACAATTGTCAGTTAAAGCGGTATGGGGGCATGCTGCTTAGATGCCTGTATCTCAGGCATCTAAGCAGCTACAGACCCCCAACATATACCGTTGGAAAGGTAATCGCCTCACCTTTCCAACGGTATACTGCTTGTAAAAAAAGAATAAAAAATATTAAGTAAAAAAAATAAAAATGTACAAAAAAAGTAAAAAAATGATTTGGGGGTCTCTAAAGGCAGATAAATAAAGATCAAAATTGCCTAGAGACCCCCAAATTAAATTATCTAAACATAAACTGGTTTAACTTTAAAAAAAAAAAAGTTTAAGTATTCTAGCTAAATGATCACTGTGGTAGCCAATGTTACCACAGTGATCATATAGCTATAAAAAGTCACATTCCCTTTTTAAAAATGGCCGATACTAAATTTTAACCCCATGATCCCTTTGATCATGGGGTTAAATCCTGATGAACTGCAAATATTATTAAAATCAGCCATTTAGCCTGTACGGTACGTGAGTAACCATGTCATCCCTGGAGCCCCTTGCATTTTTACTGCAAAACTTATTTTTGCTGTAAAAGTGATTTTTTTCTCCCTTTACGATCATCTCTTTGGGATTGTAAGGGGAAAGAATGGTGTGTGTGCTTCTGCGAGTGAATGTATGGAAAGTATGGTGTGTGCTTCTGCGAGTGAATGGAGATATGAAAAGCGTGTGAATGGTCAGTAATTAGGGTTGTAGCCTTGACGTGGCATTACTGCTCACGTAAGAAGTTAAATTATGGCACAAAAAGTACATATTTTCAAAAACTACACCCCTCGGCGCATCAAATGAGGGGCTGCGTGTGTTTCTAGTACAAACCTGGAGTGCGCAAGACACAAATGAACATGTCGCTATGGTTAGAAAAAACATATTTTCTAGCCAAAGCGACATATTCCATCATTATTTGTGCACTCAACTTTTGTCCTAGAAATACATGTAACCCCTCATTTGAAGCTCCAAGGGGTGTAGTTTCTTGAAATGTGTACTTTATGTACCCTAATTTAACTTCCCAGATGTCTAGACCACTTTATCTTCAGATATGGCAGATTGGAGAATCTTGTTAAAAAATTGTCTTAAAACATTTAGGGGTGATGCCTGCATTTAGACAGCTCTAGACAGCTGGGAAGTTAAATTATGGTACATAAAGTATATATTTTCAGAAACTACACCCCTTGGCGCATCAAATGAGGGGCTGCATGTGTTTCTAGGACAAACCTGGAGTGCGCAAGACATAAATGAACTTGTCGCTTTTAATTTTATTTTTTTTTTATTTTTATTAGTGTGATATTCACTTATTTGTTGTGCACGGCAGATTTGTGATACAAATACAAATAAGACCTCATTTGCTGCGGCTGGGGGTGTAGTTTCTAAAAATATATAGTTTTTGTGGCATATTTTAACATCCCGGGCAGCTAGACCTGTTTAATAGACGGCGGCCATGCATTAAATTTAAAGATGTCTTTTGTGATAGTCTAATAAATTTAACTTTTAGCAATAAAATATTAGCAAAACACAGTCTACTGTTCTCAATGTCTGTTTATTTTAGACCGGTTACCTACTACAAATATTTAGCAACACAGCTTTTGATATTAGGGTTTAGAAAAATACGAACTAGTTTTTATTGAGTTGGAAGTGAAAAATTACACTTTTTTCCCATTTTTGGCTGTATTTTGCAAACCTAATGAGACGTACACATATAAAAATTGTATATTTGGAATCTGCAGGGTGTGCTGAAAAAAACAATATATGGTTTATATAGTTTATTCCCAAGAAATTGACTTTGAAACACGTTTAAACGTGAGATGCACCAAAATGCCGAAAACCAGCTTAGCGCCAGGGTGGGAAATGGCTTAGCAGCCAAGGGGTTAAATAATACACAAAGATGGTGGCTGGGAACATGATTACACATCAGGGTGGTTAGAAGGATGTCGCATATATCAATACACAAACGGGGGGGTTAATACACATGGGTATGGGGGCCATTATATTAACCAGTACAAGGGGTTGGTGCATCAATACACAAGGGAGGGGGGCTGGCTGGGGGCATCAAATAAATCAATACACAAGGGTGTATTGCAAACATGCACAAAGGGGGGTGGCTGGGGGGGACACAAATACACAAGGGTCAATACACACAAACAACAAAGCAATGTGGAAGGCATTTTTTATACTCTTAGTAGGTTATCCCATCCTGATGTGGGGGTCCATGTGGCAGCAGAGCCTGCCCTGGGGTATGTGTTTGGGTGTCAGTGTGGCAGAGCCTGTCCTGATATGAGTTTGGTCATCTGTTTCCTGGCACTTTACTTGCTGTAGAGGGTTAAATAGAACTTTGTAATTTTTATTTATCCAGATTTTGTGGTCACTTCAGAGGACAAAACTTTCTAGGCCTAGAAATCAGTGAGAGGAAAAGTAAAGGTTTTGTGTTATTTACTCTTATTTCAATCTGAATATATTATTAAAAGGAAACGTAGATGTTGGTTCAGAGTTTGTGAAACTCAGTTCTTGATTTCATTATACAGGACGCTATTCCCCTTTGGTTTCACAGGCCTTCTCAGACCAAGTGGTACTCAGCTTAGTTATATGCAGCTGCATGCATTGTGTTATCTGTAATAAGGTGTTCATTTGTTCATTTGTTCATTTGGTGACGCAGTGCTAAGATGGTTGTGTTGCATTAATATTGTTAAGAATAATGCTATCACTGTTTTGTTGCGCTGAATAAAACTGGACTTTTTCACCTAAAATTTTTTGCAGTAGCAAATGTTTGATTCCATTATGTCTAATCTTAATTTATTTGGGCCTTTTAACTTTTTTGATTTCTGGGATTTTAATAATGTGATAAAAATGATTTATAGTTGTTTGGATGTCAAATAGTGTGTATAATTCTGTTGATCTGTATCTGCTATGTTTCCATACATTATTTATGTATACATGCAAATACAGGGGTTTTTTTGTCTAATTCAATTGCATGTGTTGTTTCCATGTGTTGTTTATTTGATCTATACCTGAACTACAGGGTGTAAGTAAAAGAGCGGTATGGTTTAGTGAATGAGGGGACAAAGGGACTCTGGGGATGATTACAGGGGAGAGGACCTCTCACTGTCACGGTGCAGGACTGACTCTCACTGTCTTCTCCCGATCTGCAGTCTGGCAAATATATTTTTTTCGGTGTGGTAGCGGAGGGAGTGATTGCATGCAAGGGAGCGCTGAGCAGGACCCAAGGAAATGCTTGGGTAGGGTCCAATTTTTTAACTATAAAATATATTGGCAACAGGGTCTAATGTTTATATATATGTATATATATATGTATTGGCAGCAGGGGCTAATATTTATTTATATATTGGCAGCAGGGTCTAATATTTATAGATTGGCAGCAGGGTTTAATATTTATATATATTGGCAGCAGGGGCTAATATTAATATATATTGGCTGCAGGGGCTAATATAAATATATATCGGAAGCCGGGACTAATAATATATACCGGCAGCAGGGTCTAATATTAATATATATCAGCAGCAGGAGCTAATATTAATATATATCGGAAGCAGGGGGTAATAAGTGCATATTATGTAGTTAAAAATGCACGTCTAACGTGTATATATATATATATATATATGATAATATATATAGTGTATATGTAACACTTTTATAATTGGCCCCCTATCTTCTGCGTCCCTGAGCCCCCCATGTGCCCCCCCTAAATATGAAAGCTGGAGACGCCACTGACAACAAACCTTTCTGACACCTTTCTATCAGAACCAGCATTAACTTTTTCAGCAACTTTAGTACCTCATCTGTTGGATTTCACCACACGGACCAGCCTTCAGCCCCACGTGCATCAATGAGCCTTGGCCGCCAGTTCACTGCTCTTCCTTTCTTGGACCACTTTGGACGAGGTACTGACTACTGCAGTTTTGGAGATCCTCAGACCCAGTCGTCTCGCCATTACAATTTGGCCCTTGTCAAAGTCACTTAGATCTTTACATTTGCCCATTTTTCCTGCTTCTAACACATCAACTTTCAGGACGAAATGTTCACTCGCTGCCTAATATATCCCCCACTGACAGGTGCCATGATGACAAGATTATCCGCGTTATTAACGTCACCTGTCAGTGCTCATAATGTTATGGCTGATTGGTGTATGTGGTCATTAGCATTTTCCTCTGGCCTCATATTACCACTTGTGAGTGGGTCCTGTGTTCAAAATGTCTGCTCTTGAATATTTTTTTTATTTCATTAACGTTCAGTCTGTACCCGAGTTTGGACAGGTTACAGATTACAGTTGTCTGTATTCCATCCACACTGCTGGAGTATTGTTGATGCGTCATAGCAAAGGCAACATTTAGGAATATGTCATCAGAGCTTTCCCTTTTGTCTAATCAGCGTATCCAGAGTTATTACCTTCCCAGCTTTGTGTATAAGATGCATGGGAAGTTTTATATAATAATAGAAATATATTATCAAGTCTGCCTTCTGGTTTCTGTTGTTCCTGGGTGAGGAACTTTTCAAAGGTCTTTGACCGATTGCTTTTATATGATGGACTGCACCAATTGACCTGCCCTACATATTTTAGGAAAATGGCAACCAGTGTTTTAAGGAGACGTACTACTGCGACTTCTATATAAGGTCTTGTGGTTAAAGCATTTCCATCTCCACTTGTCAAACTGGGGTCAGATGAATCAAGTTCTGATGCAAGGACTTGTCTACTTTCTATTTTCTAAAGCTATCAGAGTTCCAAGCAAAGCTCAGTCAAAACCAATATCACAGCGACAGCATGCAAGGATAAAGCAAATGCACCAGCTGACAGGAGAAGTTTGCGAGGAGAGGGCAATTCACTAGAGGGCAGTGAGAGAGGAGAGTGTGTTCAATAGGTCTTAATTACCAATAGAAATGCAGAATTATTGCCCCGGACCTTGGACAGTTGCATTGATGTGAAAAATGGAAGTGAAGCAAGATACATGTATGTGGAGGCAGGAGAGTTAATGCCCCAGGTTGAATCCCCAGTAGGTCCTGACACCATTAAACCTAAGCTTCTTGACCTTACCTTCTGGTTGACTACAGGATTCTCCAACAATTCAAATACTGATCCACAAAAATATATTAAGACATCATATCTATACCTTGTGCACTAGAACCACCCATGTTACGGGTTGTACCTTATTCTTGTAGACACATATGCATCCAAATACATCTTTTTACTGAAAAAACTGGATATACACAAATTGTTTCCTCAAAGCTTCAGGTACCAGGGATTCCTTATGAAGAATGCTGTGGACATTGTCACTGCACTGTATTAAGTAAGGTGTTTCAAAGATTATGGCATCACTGGAGGACACTAACCAGATGGTTTATGGAAAATGTTTATTTCAAGGTTATGTTACAAACATCGTTCCTATTCAGGATGCATTTTTATAAACATCCCCTAAAATGGGAACCTAATCCCCATGACATGACAGAATGTTGGTCAGTTCTCATCTTAGTGTATACATTCAATTTTAATTCACAATTTTCCATGATCCCAATTCTGACACTTGTATACAGCCTTCTTAAACAATTGTCTACTCCAGGAATCAGGTGACTTGGTTTGACTCGGCCAGCTTCTAGATTCACCTTTCACTTATAGCAGCAACATCCCAAGGTTTAGGAAGATTCAATTTTCCATTATAGGACCACCACCAGGAGCAACAACAGCCGCACTTCACCAATGGATACACACATCCAGCAGCATGCTATGGGAATTAATTTGTCCAAAACTTGGACCATCTTGATAAATTGATGCACAGTTTGGTGCCATTTTAAAGAAAAAATACACATTAGTAAAAGGGGAGCCTTAAAAAAAGCTACAATACTTTATAGCCTTTTAAGCCACCATCTTTTTGTTTCCATGTCTGGACACAATGTTTGCATACACTCTTTTTGCAGGGCCTTTGCAGTTAATTTTACCTTTTGCATGTGTTTTTTTTAGGCTGCTATTTACTTTAGGATGTAACTAAATTACATAATTTCACACTTGTGTTATTTACGTTCCCTTTTTATTAGCACCAGCCTGAAGTTAATATTTCTTGACATTTTTTAAGTGGTGCGAAACCATATGATAGTTTAATAGTTGAGAACAAAAATAAAGGTTAGACATCATAGTACATCAAATTCTACAGGGCGGGATTTGTAAACCTAATAAAAGCATTGGTGATATTTATGTTTAATTTGTCTTAATTATATCAGCAATTGTGGCTCTCTATATAGACTATCAACCTTCTGACTTCTAATACCATAAAACATGATGGCATCTGATGGTAAGAGGGCAGAGCCACTGGGCACACGCTCTCCCCCGTTCCACCAGTCAGGCGACAAGATGTTCCCGGGAAGCTCCACCATTTTTCGGAAGCTCATCGTGAGGTTCCTTCAGGCAAAAGGGGCGGAGCCTCTCAGCACACCCTCTCCCCTGTTCCTCCAATCAGGAAGTAGAGAGAGTGCCTGGAAGCTCTGCCGTTTTGCAGAAGTTTACGGGAGGTCATGGCCATGGAAGATGAAGACGGAAGATAAAGAAGATGGAGGAAGAAATGGAGCTGCGTGGCACGGAGACAAGAGACACGTAAATAGTGGAGAAAGTAGGGAGACATTCAGAGAGAACGTGAGAGAGAGTGAAAGAGCATGAGAGGATGAGGGTGAGTGGCAAATAATTTTGTTTCTGAATGTAAAAAGCCCCCCTCGATTTTCGTCCGAAAGAATGGGCAAGAAACCGAATTCGTTGATTGAAAGCCAATGGACCAAAAACAAAAATGTGTCCTTTTGCACAAGTCTAATATAATATATATACACACACATATATATATATATATAGTAAAAATGAGTCAAATTTAAACATCATAAATTGAATCCAAAATATATGTGTGCACTCTACATACCTTCTGACCACAACCTACCGTTCAATTATTTTATTTATTTAATTTTAGCATTGACCCATGAGATTTCCGTGCAATCTGCACCATCAACAATCATAATGTCAGCTTGCATTTATAAACATTATCGGCCAAGAGACACACCGCGACATAGCAGGCATTTACCTTTTTCCCAGCGCACGCCGCGCTCGTACGATTAATTGTCATCGTGTATCATTCTCTGGTCTGCTTTGCAAACTAAACCCACCTTGTACTTGACATCTACCGATAACCATTTGTCGGAGATACCCTGGCCAACTGGAAGGGTTTTCACTGAACACACAGCAGATGGCTTAGAACCTTTCATCTGTCAGTAGAAGCAGCGTGCGTTCTTCATAGAACACAAGAGGGAGCATGTCTAATCTTTAACCTTTACATGCTGAAACTTTACCGTCTTAATTGCTGAATGTCAACGCAGTTATTGCGGCGGTAACGTTTATAAATATTTATGCAGTATTTCTATGCATTGTTGCTGGCGTGCTGTCAATAGCAGGATGCCGCTGTTGGCTTGGAAGGGAGACAATTCGGATTGTGCGATATTAGAAACACAATAGCTTTTAATTAAACTTCAATGCTTATTGCTGTAAGTGGATTTGCGGAGCTCATTGACATCTGAGCAAAAAATCTTTAACAGATTTGGTATTTCAACAATGATTAGTAGAAATACAGTATCTTCCCATCTGAGTACTTTGAAGATACACTATTTGGACAAATGTATTGGGACACCTGGCCATTATACCAACATTGCATTTTAAACACATAACGCTCTAAGGTCGGATGCATGCTGGGGATCACACATGCAGTTCAAGCTGGGTTGCAGGGATTTCCTTCAATTGCAACTCTTTCCAGACTGTCCATAATAAGAACCAATTTGTCAACTGGTATGGCCCCGCTTAAAATCAGCACTGACAAAGAAGAGGGCAACAAGATTCTTGCGTGTCGGCATTAAACCAAACTACAGTATGCAGCCGTTTAGCAGAAGAATTGAACAATATAAACAAATTCTCATCGGGGTGACGCTGCACAGTTCTTCTCATGAACAAGAGCACTGTGCCACCCTTCAGCATGTTTTATTGCAGTGATATCCACATCCGCTACACTGGATATCAGGCAGTCTAATGGCTGTTACACTGTTATAATAGGAATGCCTGATTGCGCGATCGGGCTTTCCCTTATGGTAGGTGTCAATGCTGGGATTTCTTATGGCTCGTCCTGCTGCCTGATCGAAAGGGATCTCTATCCATATTGCACTTGGTAAAGTGCAGAAAAAAAGAACTAAAAGAGAAAAAAATGAAAAAAATATATTTTTTAAAGTAGCCCAATATCCTTTAGCCCTACCACTACAATTAAAAAAAACATTAAAAATCACTTCCCCAAACCCCTTAAGCCAGTAGTATTAAAACATGTAATATAGGATAATACGTAAAGGATGAATGTGGCACTCTTGAACATGAAAATGCTATGTATGTGGTTATTACTGTAATCAGCGGATGGGGTCATTGTTCAGCAAGAGAAATTACAAAAAAAAAGTGATTCTTATGTTTTATGCATTTCTATGATTTTTACTAGAAGGCCCTTCTTGTATGTTGTATAATTTGTGTGGGCACATTAAATATGGAAAATGGGAATCATGGTTTCACAAACATGGTAGAAAATCACAAAATAACTCTGGTCTCTAAAGCATGTAAATCCCTGAAAGAGTTAAACTGAATTTGTTGAATGATTTTTTTCTTCTTAAAACTACATGCGTGAAAAATCTAGATGTCTTCAGCCAGTAGACACTTAAATAAAATTGCGGATTTTACCTGACTCACTAAAATTCAGAAAGTAACATAAAAACATCTAACACTTAGCAGCTAATTTCCGGGATTCAGTCCCTTGCCAAGTCCACGCTGAACTACTATGTTCTGCCAGCCTCGGCAGGAACACCAGTTTACAGAAAAAATTCCGCTGGGTTCCGATGTAAACATGGCTGCTCTTTGGGCTTGGCAGAGTTTCTTTGCCACTCGTGAGCAGAGAATTTCCCTATTTTTGATAATTTAGTTCTGCCCGAGGTATCCTGGAACTGTCCAGAGTTTTAGGTCATTCGCCTTTTGAATAAATGCAATAAAATTGTAGCAGTAATAAAAGTGTTAACATTCACTTATAGCGGTTACATATAATATATAATATATAATATAAATTCCACAACCATCTTTAAAGGTATACTTACCAATTTTAATTTCCCCTGTAAATTACGGTATTCAACATTTTGACAGCTGTTTAGGTTTTGTTTTTGTTTTTGTTTTTTTCATTGGAGCTTTTAGCAGGCAAGTAGCTATATGAATACTTCTAATATTGCAGAACTTCATACCATATTTTAGGAATTCCACCGGAGAAATTACTTCAAACATGAATTACTATTATTTTTTTGATCTGCAACAGAGTATTATGTATATCTTTATGTGCAGTGGCCATTATTTTATGAAACTAAACAGGCAATTTCCAATCAGGATTTCCAACTTACAGCTGCGATGAAATTGAAAACAAAATGATAAAATGTGAAATATAATACAATGCGATATCAAAGGCCATATTGTTTGCAATAGAATCCATCCTTGTGTCTTCATAAGCATTTTTTCCTCCCTGAAGCTAAACATAAGTGATGGCTACTAATGCTTCCAGATGCTCCTTTTCCCTATGGAACTTGTAATATATGTGACTATATTATATGAAGATATCTTCCTGTCTTGAAGCTCTTAAAGCTTGAAATGTATTTAATGTTTTAAATGTGTACACGATATGACTTACAAAGTATGTATAAGGTTTTATTTACATTGGGAAGGGGTTTTATTCACGTGTTATGGGCATTAGAAAGGTGCAAATGGGACAAAAACGATTTGGTTTTGCCCATTTGGTTAAGACTCAAGATCGGGGGCATTTTTTAATTTGAAATTAATTGCCCGGTGCCCACATTTACTATCATTCACTCTCTCTTACACTGTCACCCGCTCTCTCGCACACTCATTTTCGTTCTCTTACGCTCTCTAAATGTTTCCCTACCTTCTCTGCTGACCACTTCCACTTCTGCTGACCAGCATCTTCTTATTCTTTATCTTCTATCTTTTATCTTCACTCTTTCACCATTTATTTCCCATCTTCTATTTTCGTTCGCATCTCGTGGGGGGGGCGTCACTGGAAGAACCGTCATTTTGGTGAAGGTTCTAGCCAGGTTATGGCTGCTCTTCCAGTTGGGTAAGAGGACGGCACCGAAAGCGCCCCCATTATACCCTAAGGTGATCTTCCTCCAAAATGTTGGCTATTTTGGTGATGCCGCTCCCCCATTTGAAGATCGGGCGAGAGGACATTCCCAGAAGCACCACCATTTTGGCGGAAGATCACCGACAATAGAAAAGAGAAGATAAAAGAGAGAAGATGAAGAACAAGAAGATGTGGATGTGGTCAGCAGAGAAGGTAGTGTGAGAGAGTGTGAGTGAAAGGGCATGCAAATTTCAGACAAAAATTCAGAGCTTTTTGCATCATCTTTGTCTGCTTGGTGGGGGGGACTGGCCTTATTTTCATGGCTTTGTACAATTCACTGAATTTGCCAAAATTCAGTACATTTGCAATTCGTACAATTCCGAATGCACAAGTCTAATGAGCATACCTTGGATCGCTGCGGGTGACGGCGGTAAATCTCCGGTTTGCGTGATGCCCGCTCCCCATCCACTCGCATATAAATTTAAGGTGCTTGGAGGGAGCCACTGGTGGGCACAAACCGTGTGAACGGCTGGTTATACTGTACATCTCACACCCAGATCCATTTTCACACAAAAAATGCATTGCGTTAATGTCCAATACACAATACATGAGAAAATAGTTGAAAATCTATAATCTAGTAGAAAATCGCCCATAGTAACATTTACCCTACGATAGAGTATATAATTATTGAATATGTACGGTATGTTATTTTGGTCCATCTGATGGCAGATCAATGGACTTCCAGCTAATTAGACAAAGTTAAAGGGACAACTAATATATATATATATATATATATAATATATATTATATATATATATATATTATATATTATATATATTTATATACTGCTCCTCTGCAAAGTGTTTCATTGATTATGCTTTTAAAGTGTCTATTAAATACACATGGTGTATATTCCCCTATATAATCATCAATGCAGCCTCTAAGATATCATTAATTAGTAAAATAATATTAAAAAAATTGGTAGCACAAAACCTTTCTAAATGAAGTGATCTGTATTTTAGTGAAACTGTACTATTGAGGTATAAAGAACCAGTCATTTTTTTTTTAAATATCCTAAATTTGAATTCTAACGGAGATAGTAGCCCGCAGCACTATAATAAAGTGCATTAAAGGTAAAACCGCCTTTCAAAGTGTCAGCAAATCATTGCTTAGATTGTTTGCAATTGTCCACTGCAAATTGCTCAAAAAAATTCAATTGACAAGTGAAAAGTAAACTGTCAGATGTGTAGATGTTTCACTCAAACAGTACCGCTTTTTAACATTATGAACACTTTGTGGTTATTGCATGATTAATGCTAAATTTAAGTTCATTCTGCTGAAGATTGATATGTTTTTGCAGGTCCTATAAAAGGACACATTTTCTCTTTTGGTATATTTTGCTTTTTTTTTCTAATTGAGAATACAGAAAACTAAACTATATAACATAATACATCATATTTCTCAGCAGGGAGGTGGTATATATACTGTGTGAAATATCCTCTTCCACTCCTCCATGACGACATCATGCGGGGGGGATGTTAGAGACCTTGCGCTCCCCCACCTTCCATTTGAAGATACCCCAAAGATGCTCAATAGGGTTTAGGTCTGGAGACATGCTTGGCCAGTCTATCGCCTTTACCCTCAGCTTCTTTGGAGGTGCGTTTGGGGTCGTTATGTTGGAATACTGCCCTGCGGCCCAGTCTCCCAGGACATTATCATGCTCTGCTTCAGTATGTCACAGTACATGTTGGCGTTCATGGTTCCCTCAATGAACTGTAGCTCCCCGGTGCCGGCAGCACTCATGCAGGCCCAGACCATGACATCCCCACCACCATGTCCTTAGTCTGCGTGTCTTCAGCAAACTGTTTGCAGGATTTCTTGTGCATCATCTTTAGAAGAGGCTTCCTTCTGGGACGACAGCCATGCAGACCAATCTGATGAAGTGTGCCGCGTATGGTCTGAGCGCTGACAGGCTGACCCCCCAACCCTTCAACCTCATACGTCTATTTCCCAAAGATAACCTCTGCATATGAGCACGTGCACTCAACTTCTTTGGTCGAACATGACGAGGCCTGTTCTGAGTGGCACCTGTCCTGTGGAACCGCTGTATGGTCTTGCCCACCGCGCTGCAGCTCAGTTTCAGGGTCTTGGCAATTCTTTTTTTTAGATCCTCAGAGAGTTGTTTGCCATGAGGTGCTATGCTGAACTTCCAGTGACCAGTATGAGAGAGCGCGAGAGTGATAACACCAAATTTAACACACCTGCTCCCCATTCACACCTGAGACCTTGTAACACTAACGAGTCACATGACACCGGTGAGGGGAAATGGCTAATTGGGCCCAATTTTTGTTGCCAAGGTTTAGACATTAATGGCTGTGTGTTGAGTTATATTTGAGGGACAGTAAAGTTACTCTGTTATACAGGCTGTACACTCACTACGTTACATTGTAGCAGAGTCATCAGAGAAACATAACAGTTCCGTATAGATTTCATGCTGAATCCAAGTTGAAATACTAAGAAAAAAGATTTAAAAAAAATCTGGCAAGTGCATGACGATAGAAAATGTATATTTATGCTGTAACAACATGCAATGAGGGAACTCATCTAAAAGTTTGATGTCAGAGGAGCTGACTTTTATCTCACTCACTTCACTTTATCCTATGAAGGGCCAGCCCCAGCAAAAAGAACAGCTTGAGCAGCCCTGTATAAAGCATATTTAAATAAGTGAGGCTTCATGAAGGTCTCCTCGTTGATTGCACTATACATTGTGCGGGGACAGCTCATTTCTTCCCGCAGAGACAGAGATAGGTTCCGACGTTTCATATGGACGCTTTTGGTTGAGGATATGGTTAGGCGCCCTCGCTTTTTGGGATGTGGGTAGCTCTCCATACAGGAAAGCGGCCCATGGTTGGACAGGGAGGGATTAGACGGGTCCCACGACCTGGAGTTTCTCTGTGGTGACCAAACATGCTGATAGCTACTTATATAACCATGTTTTGTACAAGAAGAATAATTATCTACTATAAACAATTGAAATTAAACCAATTTATGTTGTTTTACACAAAATAATGTTCTGCTTTGTGTGGCTGTGGAACAATGTACACATTTTTATATACAATGCAATGCGGCACATACGTTCTACATACTGCGGGGCCGCATTTGTCACACTGACCTGCAGCCTGTAGACTTCATATATTCAGGTTTTTAATAGCAGAGGCAGAAACTCCATTCCCGCCAACCATTCCGAGCTCCTGGGAAACAGATGAGAAACAAAGAAAAATGCATCGTAAGGAGGGACTGTCCTTTCTACAATTGAGACACTTGGGAGGTATGCAAGACATATTGAAAGGATTCTGTGATTTAATGACATGATTGTAAGATGTTAACTATTTGATTTCCAGAAAGCTGAGCAAACTATTGATTTCTGGCTTAAATTGAAACACTCCACCATTTGAAGATTTTTATAAAAAGATAAAAATAAGACTTAAATCCAGCAGGCAGGAAGGGGTTAACTGGCGGCTGAGCTCTGCATTCATTGCCGAATCCTTTACATCACATTGTATTTCCCAGCAATTATCCCCCTCACTGAAAAGGGTTAACCCCTTCAAGAACACATGGCGTGATTCATCATTCCGAAGGAATAAAAAAAAAACACCCTTTATATCCACTTTAAAATTATTGAAGACTATGATGAGAACCAATTTCCACCCCACCCCCCCCAAACCTAAAATATAATATTCAAATAAATAATAAAAACTCAAATAAAAGTCAACCCCTTGATTGCCAAAGCTGGAGTGTCATACGTGTGTTACCAAGGAATAAACAAGAATCCCTTCTTTACATTCCCAGTCTTAATTCTAAGTACCCCCCAAATAATAATAATAATACAAATAATTAGAAGAAGAAGAAGAAGGCAAATAAACGTTAGCATCACTTCCCTATTCACTTAACACTACCTGGCGCAGACGAACCTTAACCCCTTAACGCTAAGCTAAATCATGCATGCATTTCAAAGGTCGATAAACAGAGATGTATCGGTTTGTCTTAGTCTCTCAATTCTTGTCTTGTCAGACCCCTTGAATTTATGGATTGTATTAATCGCTGCGTAAACTGTTGGCGCTATATAAATAAAAGATAATAATAGATAAACAGACATAGGTAGAGCGACAGATGGATAGATAGAGCGATAGATTGATTGATAGCACCCCTTAAGTTTTATTTCTTAGCCCCCCAATTTAGTAGCGGTGTTGATGGCATTAGAAGTGTAAGGAAGCCCCTGCTAAAGTTTGCCGAAGTCCCTGAGTGTCGCTGCGAGCGCCGGTGGAGGCTGCCAGAGAGGAGTAAGGTGGTAATAGCAGCATGGACTTGTTAATCTCAGCCTGATCTTGTCAGTGTAGAGCAGAGCGCAGGCAAAGACAAGCGCGAGACGCACAACTCCGGCTGGGGCAACGTTCCAAAGGTTTGCCTTCTATGTCTATTACCCCCCCACCACCACTCACACCCCCTGCATAAACCTGCACATTCCACCCTTCCATCATCGGCGTGTTTTTAAACACCCCCCCACCACCACCCCTCGCGTGTCCGTGGAGTGAGTGTGTACACCGTGTATGTGCTACGGCGAGAGAGAGAGAGAGAGAGAGAGGAGGAAAAAAAAAACCATTTCAAGAACAAGAAACCCTGTTGGTTCTCCATGCAAATGACCGCTTCGCTTGCAACAAAAGCGTTGATGTTGGGCTTGGAGGAAAAAAAAATGATGTGACAGAAACAACCCCAGGCCACTCGCCATATTTTTGTTTGTTAATGTTTCATCCGCTTCTCCGTCTCTTTCCCCGACACGCTCGCTCTTTTAGCCCCGTGCATTATTTTCCCTTTTTCATCCCCCCCCCCCTTCCATGTCGATTGATAATAATTATTTTGATCTCTTGCAAAGAGGAAGGAGGTGGTGGGGAGTAGTTCGGAGGGGGGGGGGTGGATTGGAGGGGGGGTAATCTGTGCAAGAATGTTTTTAGTAAATGCTGCTGTGTGGGGATACTTTAGTTAAAGCCAACGAATGCCCCCCCTCCCTCCCGCCCCATGCAACGTCCTAATCCTTTTTTATTACCAGCTCTTTGTTATTCAGTTATTGTAATCCAAACAGAGACACGCTCACCGTGTCAAAATATATCATCAGAGATCCCCCCCCAAAAAAAAAAAAGAAAGAGGGGGCTGATTTTTGCGGCAGAGTTCAGACTCCCCAGCAGTTGTTGATGTAGTTTAGATTGTAAGCTCTGTGGGGCAGATGTTTCAGCGTGGTGCCGGCTGCACAGATGTTTCCCTTTCGTGTTCAATCTGCTCTTTCATTTCGGGCATGCGATATGCACCATGTAATAACAGCGCATTGTTATGCTGTACATTGGAAATTAACCCCTGTGTTGCTATGGAGTATCGCGCTGTTGTATTGCACGTTAAGTCGTATCGAATAGGTTCAAATAAAATAATAAAGACGAGAAAAAAAGTATTGTGCACGAGAGGGGGAGGCGGTGATCTGAATAATATAAAGTCGTGGGGTTCCTCGGGGCGGGAAGTGTGGATTTGTGCTACTGAATTCGCTAACATGGAAGCAAGAACATTTCTGTCAAAATAACTACACATCAGGTCATTAGCAGCAGAAAAATGAATAGTTTGTGCTTCTTGCCGGGGCTGCGGAAGAAGCTGGCAGGGGTGTGTGCCATTGTGTGGGGGGGGGGCGCGGAACAGAGGATTTTGATACGATTTTATAGGATGTGAGTTGATTAAAGCAGCGTTAAAAAAACATGATTTGGTTTGGGGCAGGTTGTATAGCGGCGTGAACGCAGAGAGAGAGACTTCATTTTAAAAAAAAAACTAGAATGGGAGTATCCGCCTGTGGTCACTGCCGAAAGAAAATATATTCGGAGGAAAAAATGACAGAATCGGAACGTATCTGCTCTCTGAAAATTAATGAATTCCAATGTTTTCAATGATGCATTTTTTTTAAAGATTTTAAGCACAAAATGTATATATATATATATATCTTTTTTTTGCTTTTGTGGTTTTTTTGTGGAAATTATTTATTAAATGCAAAAAAAAATTGCAGGCATAAAGATTAAATTACAAATTATATCGGGAGGAAAAAAAAATCCGTTAACTCTTCAGGCGCCATTGCATTTTGCATGCTATGATGTACGATGACTAGTTTGCACGGAACTGATTCAGATTTTAGAATAAATAGTCAGCTTTTAGGGAACTAAAAGTTATCTGATTGGAATACCGTACTTTAAAATTTACTTTGTTTTATGGAAAAAGAATATTTACAACTCATTGAACTGGGACATTTTTTTAATAGTAATAGATTATTTTTTTTTTTTAATATTTCCAATATGTGTTTCTGAAGTGAATCGCATGAAGTTCGACGAAATAAATATATTGGCACCAACTGATGCCAGGGGGGTCCTTTCCTAAACCCTGACACACTAATAAAAAAACTGTTTTTCCCCCACTATTTCCTCTATAAAAATGTGCATTGCTGTCACTTTGGTATAGCAAAAAAACTCTAGGTTGTAAAACGGAAGTTGCAAGAAACTTTACATAGAGGTTGTGTTACATTCTGCACATGTAAAATACACACCTACCATACCTCCCAACTGTCCCGCTTTGTGTCTGGGACACAAAGCGGGACATAGTGTTCATGTGTAGGATTGCTGATGCTCTACCTTCAAAGCTCTGCCCCCCTGGCATCCAAATACACCGGGGGGTAGTTGTTGGGCGGTATGGCCTACTGTTTGAGTCTCTTAAAAGAAGTATTATGGTATATGCTTTTGAAAATACCTTAATATAGAAACATAGAACTTAAAGACAGATAAGAACCATTTGGCCCATCCAGTCTGCCCATTATTCCCGATACGGAGGCTCAGATCTTTAATCAATGCTTGGTCTGGTCTTCGATTCGGGATAGATTTATGCCTATCCTATGTTAAAATGTCCTCACTGTATTATCCTCTACCACTTCTGCTGGGAGGCTGTCTGTTTCATCTACCACCCCCACTGTAAAGTAAAGCTTCCTTACATTACATCTAACCGTCTAGTTTTAGATTTTGACCTCTTGACCATTTTGACCATTCTTTTGATTTACTTAACTTATTTGGCTTGTTCCACCAGGAAGGTCTGACCTACTATGGACATTTGTAACATCTGCAAAAAAAACTTACCAAACTTAAAAATAAGTACGGGTCCCAATAGTGATCCCCGAGGTACCCCACTAGTGACAAGAACTTCCCTGGATACACATCATTTCCTACAACCTTCTGTCTCCTGTCACATGACCATTGCCTTATTATTAATGATTACTGTTTTTTATTAATAATATCCAACTATATATCCGACTATTTTGGATGAACAAAAAGCTAAGATTTTTTTATTCTATTTCCTATGTGTGTTACGAGAAATTATGGTTTAATACACAATATTGGCATAAGGGCAAGTAACAGCCATTATTACACGTTAGTTATAACACCCCAGCAAAGAGAGCAGCACAATATAAAACAAAAGTTACAAAGTTAATATACAGTCAGCGTTTCAAGAAATCAGCTGTAATGATGTCCTTGCGCATATGAGCTTACAGTCTAAAGGAAGTCAGTGGAAACATAAAATGTACGATACATCAGTGCATATAATTAGGAGACAATGTTCCGGTGAAGCCTTTTATTGTTAATGTGCATGTGTATAGAGAGACCCTGGTGTGTGGAGGCAATAAATAACGCAATTTGTGTTAACATAAATTCTGGATATTACTAGTATAATTGACATTCTTGTATTTTAATTATTTTTATCCCAGACACTGGTCATTTATGATACTAATTTTAAGCCATTTCAGGTTATACACAAGATATCAAATTATTATTATTATTATTACTACAAGAGAGAGATCTTTGATCTCCTCAACTGACCTATTAATGCTATGGAGGCTCCACGGACTGCATTAAAAGGCACCCCAGTATACCATGTCAGAGGACTTAAAGGCCTTGCACGCCTTGAAATGAATTCTGGGTGTTGAACTTGGAGAAGGGCAGCTGGGGAAGCTTCTCTAGATTGGGTCAAATGCAGACCAAAAGGTAAATATACCGCGGATTACATCCTTGCAATGCTTCACTTATCTCTTTGTACCTCAAGAAGGACTGGTTAGGAATAGTGACAGGTGGTGTCATGGTTTATGATGACTTTAGGTTAACTAGAACAATTAATAGTCCATACCCTTATCAAGACGGCACGATCTGTCTCAACGACCCCAAGAAGGGATGCGTTTCCTCTTGTCTATTGGCCTTTGTAGGGCATGGACAGAGGCTTTGGGCGTCCTTGGGATATACACACAAAAATGCATTTTGTGTTGTTCCCTGGTCTGAAAATGTTAGTGATACCGGTTAGTGGGCAGTTGGCATATCTGGGAGCTTCTCAGATTGGGCTACCAAGGGCTCTTTCTCTCTTGAGGAGGAGTGACTTTGTGAAGAGGTGGCGTTTAGTGGGAATGAACTGGGTGGGCAAAGTGGGCAGAGAGTGAGAAAAATGTGGACAGGGAGTGGGATTCTTTCCTGAATGGAGAAAGGAGAAACTGACCTGGGTTCATAGACTATGGGACAAACCTGGAGAGTTTCCAGGTGTGGCCACCATATTAATTGTCAAAATGTAGAGTCGTGTAAGCTTTCAAGACCTCAAAGGTCACCTTTTTACATCTGAACAAGATACCTAATGAGGTCTTGAAAGCTTATGCTAAAACCTTAAATGGGTTTAACAAAGTATAGGAATAAGAGGTCATAACCTACGACTAGAGGGTCAGAGACTTAGATGTAATGTAAGGAAGTTTTGTTTAACTTAGGGTAATAGAGTCAGGGAATTTAAACATACATGGGATAGGTATACGACTACTAAATCTAAGACGAGACCGACAACTGATTAAGGTCATAGTCTTTACATCAGAAACGCTCCTAAACTACAAATTGAAGGGACTTGGATAACGGTAAAAAAATAGCAACTTATCTATGAATAGCTTAACTTGTCCTGGAAATATAGACTACATGGACAAAACTATTGGGACACCTGACCATTACACCAACAGGGACGTAGAAATAGAACCAGAAAATGGCAATGATTATTATTGGTTTGAACGATTCCAATGTATGTTTATCACCATTCACTTTCCGTGTAGAGTAAGAGTGATGAAATAGCCAGCCCCGTTTACAGCACCGTTACAAGCAAAGCCCGGCTATCAAACAAAACAGCGGAGAAACAGAACTCCCTGTCTAATCAATAGCATGACCTTCAGGCTGAGGGGGAGAAGTTGGATTTGGGGGGCTTTATATCGTGATAACAATGGGAACACACTTTACTGCAAAGCCTCATGCCGTTGTATTTTACTATAATGTAAAAGAATAAAATGTGTTTTCAACAACAACAAAAAAACATATAAAAATTAGTCACCCCCCCCCCTGAAACGTTAAAGGGTTAAATTAATTACCCTTCAGAGATTGCCTGTATGCAGTGAAGTTGTTTATTTCTGTGTTTTTTCTAATATAGTTGGTTTATTAACAGCAGGGTACTTCTGCATGCAATATAAAAAACATTTTTTGTGTAGTCCACACTGCCTGAAAGTACTCCCGACATTTTATTTTATAGAAGCCCTGAAGTCAGGAGTGAGTTTACTGTGAAAAAACCCCCAAATGTCCCAGGTGCCAAATCGTGCCAGAAGGCCACAGTGGATACCAGGTCCCCTTCTTTATTTCTTTGGGGGTCTCAAAAATAGAGGTATTTTTTTTCTTTTCTTTTTGGGAGCCTGGAGAATTGTGCTCCTTCCGTCTCATACTGCAGACTGTGAAAACATAACAAAAAAAGTGATTGGTGCTCCAAAAGTGTTAAGTCCCCAATCTTTGTCTTCTGAGGCCACCAGGGGAGATGTGACCTCATCTTTTCTTCCCAGAGTTAAGCCTAGGGAGGGCCAGATCTTCTAGGATCTCCCTGAGAGGAGACCCACTGAAATCTTCATTATTAATAACTACTCTACACCCACCACACAAGCCAGAAGGCTTATTTTTCCCTCAGAAATGGTGCTGCCATTACCACCGGAGATTCTGGGTAGTTGCATGCATATAAGGTTTACAATACATCACCTTTAGCGTCTATGTCCATTTTATACATGGATCCCTTGAGGGCAAAAAAGCGGTCAAAAGGCACAGCCCCCCCAGACACTAAAACCGATACTGAGTCTTCAGGGACCCAGTTCCACCGTAGCGTTTGGTGGCCCTTGGCGCTTAACTCATCTGAAACCAAACAAAACGTGCACTGAACAAAACTGAAGGGTTCTCAGGTAAACGGTGATGGCCCTTCTGGCCCCATGGACAGCTGTTTGATCCTTTATGGGACTCATCAGCATGAGGTTGTGATACTGGCTTAATACTTGAGGAAATAGAAATATACAAGCTACGGTGGGGTAAAGACGATGGAAAACATTCCCTTTAAGGGGGTTTCTCGAGTTTTGTCTAAAGGCTGTAGTACAGAGGACATTTGTTGCCTCTAATGCCTTTATATAGAATAATAAAATGTGTGAAAATGTGAGATTTGGGAAAGTGCCAGATTTAGTTTAGAATTAGTTGTATTTTCTTTATTGTGGTGCCGGTGAAGTTTAAATAAAGTATAGGTGCAGCGTTCCAGGGATTGTGTATGCCCCCCCCAGGCAGTTTGTAAAACAGTTTTATTGTATTTCTTAATCAATTTAATGGTTTATGCCTCTCCCAGCAAATGCTTTGCAAAGACACCCGGCCATCCGGGTGACAAACTTGTTGATGTAGTTAATTCCTTAGGATGATGGGGGTTATAGTCAGGAGACAGGGATACACTTTATCATAACATTTTAAAATTGGCAACTTGTGAACTTTATTCTCCTGCTCTGTAAACACATTCAAATATTTCGACAGCTAAGGATTGAGTTGGCTGGTGGGTCAGTGTAATGATTTTTTAAATCTCTTTTTTTTTTCTCTCAATAGTCTGCTTTTTATTCAGTCGTTATATTCCACCCGCAAATAAAAATGGAATGAAAATGTGTCATTTGGATCGTAAGCAAATCACCAAGTCTGCCAAAATCCTGCTGTATTTTTTTTTTCTGGTACAGCCTTTTGTGATAAATAATGATTTTATTTGTGTTTTGGGCCGTTTTCCTAAAGTCTGTGTAAAGCATTTGGGATGGAATCAATGTCGAGTTACAAAAAAAAAAATAACAAAAAGGTTTTTTTCTGCTGATGGAAAGAAATAAAATAACAAAAGTGTATAACATAGCAATAATCAACAGAGCATTACCAAGTCTGCCTTCGGGTTCTACAACTGCTATTAAAATACAGCTCCTATTTTCCTTATAAATACAAAAAATAAACGTAGCGCACCGTCCGATGGAATGGGTGCTATTATGTGTCCCGTCAAACAGATCATATAACGCAAACTCATCAATGAAGTCAACAGAACTCTCAAAACGAAATGCTGAGTCCTCGATAATCTTTAGCCACTTCTGGCCAATCTTAGAAGATTTTGGTCCATGTAGAACCCGAATACGAGGCAGACCAGCTTCAAAAGCATTGCCTTTGTCCTTGTTCTCTGCCTCCATCCAGGGGGACTGGAGAACATTACGGTTTAACAAATACGCATCAACAACACCATTATTTAACTTTTATTATTTATTTTTATGTAATCATCACAGATTCAGTAGTAATTTATATTTTTTTTTGCCCTTAATTTTTTCTTATTTTTATTCATTTTAAATATGATTAATTGAAGAATTGATTGGGAGATTAATTGATGGTTCGTAGGGTTTATTATTACATTAGTGGGTTGGGGTTTTGGGGTTATTTCACCTAGTCAAGTAAGTTGCGTTGATGACTTGAGTTGTTCGGTCTGAGTTTAGTTAGTAGGGAAATTTTAGACATTAGCAAATAAGAAAGCTTGTTTGGTTTATTTATTAAATGGATAATTTTATTAAATTAATTGAATTCTATTTACAAAGACTATTTGGGTGGGTGGCTGGCTACAAAAAAAAAGAAAAAAAAGTATTTAGTAGGGAAGTATGTTAGTTTAGTTACATTATTAAGTTAAGTTTTATTTGGTAAGATTATTTGGTGAGTGGCAAGTGCTTTCTCAAGGAAGACCATCAGACGTCATACATTCAGCAGAGTAGGTGGAACAGCTTCTTTAAGGCTTGGAGTTTTTCCGCAGGTAAAAGCGACAGACAGATGAATAGATAATGTGATTCTTACCTGTTAGCAAATTCTGTATCTATAAACAATTGAATTTTGTGGGCACATTGATTTCGTGCACTAAATGTGGAATTTGTAGTAGCCTACAGAATGCTGGATACATAGATAATGTATTGTTACATTTAACATCTCTAACCTATAACCATGACCTATAAATCCTTTAAAAATCCATCGCATTACTTCACATTCTAAATAGTGTTCTGTATATTGCAATACTCATTTTTTTTTTAAAATAAATATTGTTAGAAATACATTAATACATAAATTACATTAAACATTCTCAAGGACAGAGGTCACAAATACTGCAATATCACGGTGTGTTATGCTAATAATCAATGAGTTAGTCACACTCAAAAGAAAAAACAAAGATCGAGAAAAAAAGCCCACATGTTGAGTTGAAAGCCTTTACTGAGCCTTACAAAGTATGAAATTTGTGTGTTTTTTTCTGAACCTACTGGTCCCAGAATGATAATCGACTTGGATCTGGCCCAGGCTGGCCTCCGAGACCAGGACCTGTCTCCACCATGCCAAGTCTCTCCTGCATGAAAGGCTGAGCTCACGCTGCTTTATACATGTTTCATGCAACAAGATGACTTAATGCCCCGGGCAGTTGAAACTACAGCCCTACTGCAACTATAACTGTAGAAAGTCCGTCAAAGTACCAACTCACAGGAGCCAATTGGCCATTTAGGTGGTAGGGTAGCCTCCAATTGTAGTCAGTGCTATAAGGTGGTTGAAGACCACACTAGGGAACTTCGCAGGGTAGTCTACCAGGAGTATTTCCTCTTCTGGGGAGCTGCACATAGTAGGCGGGGCTAGCTTCACATAGTAGGCGGGGCTAGCCCTAAAAACATTTAGTGAGAGGGGACTGGGCAGGGCCAAAGTGGGTGGGGAGTGGGTGTGGTTACGCTTTGCGTCCTTGCCTGAGATTTCCCAGGAATGGTGCAGCCACCCAATGATCTCTTCTAACTGGCCACAAATGCCTTAATGTTCTAAGGATGAGCTCGCTTATGACATCATATGTCAACATTTCATGGAGGAGGCATGGACCACTATTCACTATAGAACACCCCTCCCCACCCAGTACCAAGGGGTTTCCTGGCACTTCGGATCTATCACTCTTTTACACACACTATTGATGGAACATTATGGGAAGAATGCTTATTTTTACAAAGTAAGTGAACAGGAACTGAACACAATATGTGGATTTGTGAAGTAAAATGTGAAGTCGTAACACGTGACTCAATAATATGTTACTAGTTTGTGTTGTAATGGGAAGCATATGATGGCAGTGTTTTGAAGTATGTGGTTATTCTCGTAAATGCCTGTTCTGTACTTTAAAAGCAATTATAGTTGAAATTTCATCAAACATACTAAATGCATTTGTAAAACAACTCAGGGGGAACATCTGTGCACCTCAGAGAATGCTAAAATAATAATGCAAAAATAAAAGCAGCGCCGCTCCATTTTGAATATATATCTAAATATATTCTAACCTGCATAAAAAAAAATGGTCTAACGTACGACACAAGAGAAAAAAAACAGCAAACTCAAAACTTACAGCAGATGTATCATCTAAAGAATATAACAATTTAATATTATTAAGTTAAATAAAGTTGCTGATTGTTGTTGATTGGTTCAGAAAACTCTGTAAATGTGTGGGTAAGAGTAGAAAGAAAATATAATGCTGGATCTGCCACTGGCTGCCTTTTATACCCCAGCTGTCTCATTTCTATGCACCAGTTCCTTAATTTCCACCAAATCCTTATTGGGAATTAAGTTGAAATCGTATTTGTAGCTTAGACTGAAAGTTAGAATACATTTCTGAATTTAACTTCATTGGGAAGACAGCGTGAGCCTCTAGCACAAGAGACTTTAGAGGGGAGGGCTGGCCCCTGCTGGCCTAGGGAAAAGCTAAAGCCAAGTGGCCCCATCAGCCCCTTGCCCTCACTTGCACTTGCACACATACACTCTCATAATAACACACGTAAACTTACACACATTCTTACACTAACACACATTCTAACACACACACTCATGCTAACACTCCTGACACTCAACATGCCAACAATCATTTACACATACACACTCATTTTAACACACACTCCCTCTAGAACACACTTACAAATACTCACTCATATCGGAACTGCACCAGTCCGGACCTGAGATGAGGAGAGTGGAAGAACGTGCAGGATGGCAGAAGGGATAATTTAGAAGCTGTGTATACTACTCAGCACACCTTTACCGAGTTAAAATAAACTCTTATTAACTAAATAATTCTATAACAATCCTATGGATATAACTCATGTGGTTAAAACTTTTTGAAAGTGTCCATTCTGTATTAATTGTGTCACCTGCAAAAATTCACATTTTTCAGAACATTTTGTTAGATTTTATTCTTATGCCATCCTAGCCTTGTTTCAAGCCACTATCTTGAATCATGCCAGTGAGATTGAAATATAAATGTATTTTCAGCAGTTCTCCGTCTATTTAATGACTTGTAGTGATTAAGAACATTCTAAAACATTGGCAACTTTTCAGATCATCTCCCATTTTTCACCAGATGTTTGTTTGTATTAGGAGAGTTTATTTAAATCAAAGGAGGGTTAGTGCTGACTTTCTTTCACATTAATTTTGTGCAAGGGCTGCAAATAATGAACACATTTTAGATTTTACAGCAGAAAATTAAATACTGTCCACTTCTATTGCAATAGCAGTAGAGATAAAAGGAGCCGTAATAACCCAATTTTTTTTTTGCAGGGATCAGTTAAAACCAGTAAAACACTAAGAACACATAGCTGCTAACATTACCAAAAAGGAAAATATTTGACCTGATAACTGGTCAAATATTGTAAATACCAGGAGCTTTTGTCAGCATAGTTCTCTGATTGGGTACTGAGGATATGGATATGGGTGCTCCACGGACCCCTCCTGGTCCATGTATTTGGAAGAAGGACAATTGAAAATTAGATACTTGATTGATCATGTAAACCTTTAAGACCCATTGTGACACCTATTTCTACTACAGTCTTTTTGGGGTCTGTTACCAGTTCTAAGTATTTTGTTTGGTATTAGTCTGCCTGGACCTTCTTGTGGCGAAAAAACAAACAAAGAAACGATGTTTCTGCTTCACTATTCTTTTATATTAGATATGTCCCCAGAAACTCCCTCTGCGCATGTGTTTAAAACGCATCACAGAGCTGTTCAGGAATACCGACCCCTGCTGGTGATGGTAATGCAATGCAAATCCTCACACACTGGGGTTCATTTACTAACAGAAGAGTTAGCAGGAGAGTTTGCGAGCGAACTCGCTTCACTGTTCATTGTGAACGATCAAAGCTGGCCCTGTATAATGCATGATTCAATGGGTGAGGACACTTTAAAAATACTCACTGATTTAACAATATATTATACAGAACCAGTCAAACTCTTCTTACAGCAAAAGCTTCCTAGGGTCTGACCTTCATAATTTATAGTAGAATGAGGGAATTGAAACCACAGCTCTCCTATAAACTCTCCCTTTAGCAAATGGAGGCAGCATCCGATAAAGTAACAAACACTATTTCAAAGTTAAACATGGCTTGTTTCATTGACACCTAGAATGCTATCAGTCCAATCCTGTTTACCTGCTGAGAAATGTGGCCCTTTAGCCCCCAAACATGCATGGAAAGAGTTAAAATACCAGCATTTGAAATTCTACAGGATGCCTAGTTTAAAAAAATATCTGGTTTAATGGGGGTAAGATGAATTGACCTGCTTCAAAGGTGTCCCAAATAAGACATGGGTGCAGTATAACCAAAGTTAAAAAAAATAGTTTAGAAATTGCAATACACTACTTGTACTAATTGCCCTATTATTACTATTATTATTTATTGTTTTATATAGTGCCGTAGCACTGTACAATGGGTGTAACAAGTAGTATGTAACATAACAATTTGACTTACAGAGATAACAGGTGAGGAGAGCCCTGCTCAAACAAGCTTACAATCTAGAGGATCCTATAACTAGCAAAAAAAAAAAAAAACATAAAAACATTGGGTAATTCAAAACTAACAACAAATATTACAATCTATTTAGCAGTTTTTCGTCATTAGCTTTTTTAGATAAGGCAAAGATTTTTCAAATTAAAGTCAATCAGTCAGTTTTGTAATTAATCGCCATAGCAAATTAGGTGATATGGTCAAAATAATGTAAATCTAAAGATATCCTGCAAAAAATAAAAATAATTTGTGTGGGTACAGTAAATGAGAAAGGAGAAAATTACAGCTACCACAGAAATATTACAACAGCCATTGTCACGAAGGGTACAAAAAAAGGGGGGGGGTTAAAATATTTGTAGCACCGTGTTTACATATCTCCTCAATGTCATCTTGCAGAGAAGATTTTCCTGGGTCAAGTTTTGAAATGTTTTTCTTAATTTTAACAAGCTTTTAATATTTTCCTGCATGTATGTTAAAAATACATATTCTCAGCTGATGCAGACACGCTTAAGTTAACACGGATCAAATGTCAAATAAGGGTGGTAATGGACACAAGGTCTTGCCTAGAATGATCACGGTTGCTTAGTTACTAGAAGTGGAATAACAGGATAACTGGCTGCTTAGACATTGTAAACAGTCGCTAATTTGTATGATATTAATATTAGTTATTCAGAGGTGACAACATTTGTTTGCTGTGCTCCTCAAATGCACTTTGAGTGGGTTCTGAGGAATAGTCAAGTGGATTAAAGTGCATAATATGCTCATGTAGTGTGCGGCCGGCATATCCAGCCGCTTGCCACACATGCTGGCATTCGATCTGCCTCTGGAGGGTGTGTGTGGCCCTGCCGGCCAGTAGCCCCCCAGGCTAGTCCAGGTCTGAGCACAGGAGCTTCCCTGGTGGTCCTTCAAGGAGATTCCGAGCTATAGCTTCGAGGTAGATGGGATGGGTTGGTGAGGTTGAAAAATGTGAAAACAAATAAATGCCTAGTACCAGAGTTTGGAAAGGACTTTAACCATAGATATCTCTGCCTTAGTCAGAACACCTGGGAATTCACGCCCCATTTCCCTGTTAATAATAACGGGTGTGCAGCATTGTCGGGGGTACTGCCCACCGATAACGGTGGGATCAGCGGGACCTCCTACCCGCAACTCGCAAAAGGGGGCTCCAGGTACCCAGAAAGTTCCCAGGTATGCTGAGAGCTGAGCCTTTTCAGAAGTCATGCCTTCTTAGGTATTTATCTTCTTATGTGAAGCTCTTAACTCACATGAGTCTGTTAAATAAACTGCTCTTTATTCTAGGGAAGACATACTTTACTAAGAGCGTGGTAGATAAGTGGAACAGCCTCTCGGCATGGATGGGCATATGGCTATCCTGAATCTAAGACAAGAACAAGAACTGGGTATGGTTTGAGTCTTTACATCGGGAAAACGGGCAGACTAAATGGGTCGAAAGGATCTGCTGTCAAATTCTATCTTTCTATGTAAACAAAATAATTAGACTTGATTTAATGAGGCAAACAATTTTAATGAGCTAAACAAATGGGAAAGGAAGAATGAGCATTAAACCATACTCACTAGTAAGTGATTCAACTCCCACGGCCCAGAGCCAAGTCAAGCTAAATGCTCAACCCCTTGTACGCATGTAGTGAGCATAACTCATATTTTCTCATAGCAAACGCATCTTAAATCCAAAATCACCACTTGCCTAAGCAGATCAAAACAAACCTTTGGGTAGCCAATTGCGATCACAGTAATTAAGCAATTAGTTCAAACTAGGCTACAGAAAATGTAAAGATTGAGCTGCAAAACTTTAAGGAGTAAGATAGGTACCGTATTTGCTGGATTATAAAACGAACCTGATTATAAAACGACTCCCCAAACTTAATCTGGATCAAGATAAAAAAGACCGGAATATAAAATGACTATTGGAAAAAACATCAAAACCGCTGTTTTTGCTTCCGTTGCTTGCACACTCACGTCTCTAACACTCACTCTCTCACACATCCTCTCATGCTCTCTGTCAATGTCTCTCTACTTTCTCAGCGGCTATATCACAGCGGCTATAGTGTTAACGCGCGGCACTGGCACCAACAGAAACCAGGAAAACCCCCAAAGCCCCTTTATGATGCTCTATGATGCCAGCAACAGATACACCGGGACCCCTGAGCGGTTCAGTGGCAGTGGGTCGGGAACTGATTTCTTATCTTTTTTCCTCAGCTCTGTTTCTTCTCTTTCCTCTTCTGTCTTCTTTCTTCGTCCTCGTGGGGCACACTGTGGCTCCGCCCTCTTCCAGAAGTACTACACGAGGCGAGAGTATTCCAAATGGATTCAGAGAGTAAGAGAAGCGTTTCTGCACCACTCTCGGAGCAATACCGCAAAAGGGCGGAGTCACAGGGACAGCCTCTCCCCCATTCCTCCAATCCCTTTTTGCGGAAGTGCTCTGGGAGGCCTGGTTCAAGGAGAAGCGGACGAAGAAAGAAGATAGAAGAACAAAAAGAGGCAAGAGAAGAAGCAGAACTGTAGCAATGGTAGGGAGATATTGAGAGAGAGAGTGTGCAGGGCCGGCCGAAGGCGTAACGCCGCCTGGGGCTAAGTTTAAAATGCCGCCCCCCCGTCGCGGGGGGGCGGCACATTTTAAAACTCGAACTGACGCCCCCCCCCGAGGTACTTACCTGCGCGAGTCTCCCCTGCTCTGCCACCGTGCGGCTTTGTAATTCTGAGCGCTAATTCCCCAGTCTGCCCTAATTGTAGGGCCGGCCCTGAGAGTGTGAGAGTAAGGGTTAGTGACAAGCCACTAGCCTTAGTCGGCTATGCAGATCGGAGGTCTGAAAAAAAGACAAGCTTGATTATAGGATAAGGTAGTTTAAGATATTTTCTTCTGATAAAAAAAACTCATCTTTCTCACAAATACGATATATTTAAAAAAATTATGAGAAACATTGTGTTTCTTTGAATGCGTGAAGTGGAGAAATTATCTACATGTGGCGGACAACATAGGGTATAACATTTTGTCTTTCCATTGAGGAAAAGCACTAGCATATGTAATGATAAAATGTCCGTGGAGCATTGTGGGGGCAGACACATGCCATTTTCCCCCAACTCACCTATTATACACATAAACAGTTTTTGTCTACTTTATTGGGGTCAGAGTCGGTGCACTGGTGTTGTACAAAAGTTGGCATACTTGTGGAAATGTGAATTTTCTACCCATATTACATTTCTTTCATAATTGTGAAATTTAACCCCTACTGTGTGCGTAACTGATGATAAACTGCAGGTATGTATAGCTATATATGGATTGGATACATTTACTAAAGGGTGTGGGGTCTTTATTAATTTTTATGTGATGCACCCTTTGCCCTAAACTAGGTATCTGTGAATACGTTATCCTGAACAAAATAATAAAATTGTGTCACAGCACCCCAAAAGTTCACTGGCCCTTCATAATAAGGGCTACCCAGGAGCATACATGTATAATTTGTTAGATTAAGGTTCTGTGTCTTAATTGAGTGACAATGTATGGGACTTAATGAAACTGCAGAAAAGGGGCTGCCATTTGAAAAGCTATTAGCCTGGAAATATGAACTGCTTCTCGCGTATGGGATTGTTTATTGTATAATGAAATTTCATTATCTACAATTTATATGTAAGAGAAACCTCTATAAATCTCAGATAATGTAGATTTCATTATAGCGTGTATGGAACATGCATGCATGGCCACATTTCCATCTACTCGTTTCTTTTGTCAATACTATAACTGGAAAAAAAAATAACGAAATATTTGAAAGTAAATATACCCTGATGCCGGCATTATTGGCACTGCGGCTGCTTACTGGATTTGTTTGTTTTTTTTAATTCTCTTACGTCAACAAAAACTTTTTTTGAAAAAAAAAATCTGACAGATAATGAACTAATTTATTAACAACTGTACTTAACAGAACCTTTTAACGACTTTCAGATCTCACAGTGTCCCGGTAAACTCCCTTCATCTGCAGGGCTGCCATTGTTATCCGCCGGGTGATATTTGGGCGACTAAGATGCTAATGAGATCTTTTCTTTCATAGTTTTTCATTAGTTACAGGGTCCCTCTGGGTGATTAAGACTGGTCCATTCTATTGTTTGCCATAATGACAAATGATAAGCAAAGAGGAACGGTTGTGTGGTATATTGGTCCAAGACAACTGAAGTAGACCAAATACACATAATTACAAATATGCTAATATGTCTGGAATCAATATTTGATGTGACAGCCCTTTGCCTTCAAATCAGCATCAATTCTTCTATGTACATCTTGGAGAACTAACCACAGTTCGTTTGTGGATTTCAGTGCCTTAGTTGCTTCTCTCTCTGAATGATGTTGAGATCAGGGCTCTGTGAGGGTCATACCATGACTCCATTGTTGTTCTTTATTCTGAAGATAACGACTTTGGCTGCAGAATACATTTGAGGAGAGCATTCATTTTGACCAAATCCCCGGCCATTTCCAGAAAATCATCTCCAAACTTTAGAGGAAGCTCCACCGATCTTCACTGTTGCCTCCAGCACAGCACAGTAACTTTACAGACACAAACCCAATAATGTCCACTCAGCTGCCATGGTATTTATCTAGTCTGTGGCAAAAGTCATCATTTAGGAAATTAGGAATTTCATTTCATTAGGAATAAAATGCGTCATATTTGATCTAGAAGTGAAAGTTAATTCAGCTATTCTTACTTTAATATATTGTGTTAATGCTGTTGTTTCTTTGTTAAGATGGGAAATGCTTGTCCCTGGTGGTTTCACCTAAGCTCAGGGCCGGCCCTACAATTTCGAAGGGGCGGCACTTTGCTGCCCCAAGCGTTTTTTTTTTAAGCGGAGGAGAGAGGGGCTCCGGGTGGTTTTCGCTTACCCGCTCGGCGCCCCTCTCTCTCTCTCCT
>VKOC01000006.1:38399697-38409836 GCA_009364415.1 Spea multiplicata
TACTTCTGAGTGCATAAAATGTAATGATTAAAAGAACAAGTTGTAATTGTTTCTAGTATGGGTTTTTTTCAGGTCTTTGATGTTCCGATTAATGTTTCAAATGTAAATACGTTGATATGAATTCTTGTTGGTTTTTTTTTACAGCAGTCACTATGTTGTTTGGCGAAAACACATAATTCATCTTCTGTGTATGCGTTCTGCTAAAAATGAAACCTATGAGAATCATACATTGTGAAGTATCAGCAAAAAGCTAATTTTACTTTTTTCCAACCGTATCATGGCACCGATATGAGCTAATAACAATTTCCACACATGGTATGTAAACCCAGAGCAACACCAAAGCCAGGTCTGGGATTTCTGGAGGAGAAGACCTCTAAGGCTAAGTCTATTGTTCAAGTAACACTACATCTACAGAAACAGATACACTCTGCATATTTAAGTAATATATACCGTTCTAAATAACAAAATGTGTATACATATAATATTTTACACAGTCATAAACAGAAGCAGAACGAGGTTCATCATTAGCCATGGCACTTTAAGGTCAGTGGCCATCAGCACACCAAAGATCCGAGGGTAGGCAGGAGTATCAACCCTATGTGCCGACCTGCCAGTAAAAACTCAATGCAGAAGAAGGAATTCTTAATCCAGAACAAATTACGATGTTAATCTAGAACATGAATCATTCCACCAGGAGGTAGAATTTCAATCCGGAATTAGGCAGAACTCCCGAAACAGAATTGTGTAGACACCCAAGTCAGACAAGGTAATGATTGTAAGAATTATTTTCAATCAGTTTCTGGAAATAAATATCCAGTACCTATTCAGACACACATCGACATTCCAGAGATCTGATGGCACAAATTTCCAATAATTTCCATAGACAATCCCATTACACAGACCAGCAGCTTACTACTTGGGCCAGAAAGAGTTAAATCTATATGAGGTATTTTATGGACATAAAGAAACCCTAAGGTATGACATAAAGACTGGCCTGGAGCTACGTGACTGGATAATCGTTGGTATTAAAAATGCTCAGTGGAATTCAGATGACACGTTCTGTAGATTGGGGGGGGATTACAAATTGTAAATGTAAAAAAGAAATGTAAAGATGAAAAATGGGCTTATTTTATACACGTACGATATGTCTGCCCTTCCAGCAGATTCCGTGTAATGATGGTGTGTTTATTGCCCCCATTCTGGTTAGAGATGGGGATTCAGGGGCATTGAATGGGTCAGGGCCAAAAATCTATGCGTTGCTTTAGCTTAAATGGTAACCAAAAAAACACCTGATTTCAACTAAAGAGGTTAATTGTGGCCGACTGTGTTGATGTTATAAATAGGGGGCAATGCAAACAGCTTTAAATCCCATTTTCTATTGATCTATACATTTATTAGCAATTCTGTTGGTATGTATAGAAACATAGAGTTTGATGTTAGATCAACCCAGCTAATCTGCCCATTTTCCCTGAGTAAAGAAGGAGTCTCGTGTTAGATTCAGGATAACTGTATGCCTATCCTATGCATATATAACGTCCCTCGCTGTATTGGCCTCTACCACTTCTGCTGGAGGGCTTATATGTACTACGCCTCTGTTAAGTAATGTTTGTGTAGCAGGGTCCCTTTAATCCAGTGAATCCACTTGAACCGTGCAATAAATCATTTTCCATTATAATGCTTGTTATTAAATGCAACGCACATAGTATACTGAAATGAAATGTAATATCTTGTTAAATAGATTATTATCCACTAAACATGACATATCGGGACACAAAGCATAATGAGATAAGGCGGAAACTTTGGACAGCTTTCACATAATAAAGAGGGGAAACGATCTTGTTCTATTACAGTAATGATTTTTTGCAGAGATATTCAAATTACAAATAATCAAGCCGTGTTTACCTTTGTTGTACACAATGCAGTTGTTTTTATGGTCCTCTACGCCTTGCCAAGTGACATCCAGCAACCACTTGGGACCATCGTTCAACACCAGCGGGACCGGAGCCTTTGTCTTCTGTACAAAATCAGATAACAAAACAGATACCATTTGGTTTATTTGATTGATTACTAGAATGATAATCGTGATGTTTATGATCATTACCTTGCAAACAATTAAAACTCCAAAGGACTCCAGAACCTACACAGTAAGGGCTGTCTATAGCACGGGGAAAAGGAGGCAACTGCCCAGGGCCCTGATATCCTCAAGGGCCCATACACAGCCGCCCCTTACCACACGAATATCAATGACCTAGCTAACCCCTGTGTGTCAGGATCTGATTATAGAGTAAACTAAGAGGAATAGATTACATCTCCCCTGCCTCAAGTGGTTTGTTCCACGCACTCTTCCTGCCTGCCGTGTGAGCAGGGAGTGCTTCCTTTATCAGGGAATAGGCTTGTCTCATAGGCATTAGAAAGTCAGCTCTCTGGAATACCCACTTTGTGTGTTTAACTGCGAGAAAGTGAGGGCACTATACTCTATGAGTGCTGTATACTTATCACACTAATGAAATGGGCAGAGCAATGCACAATATACATACATTTATACATGCAGGCATGGACATGGCATGTTTATGTGATCATATCGGCATGTATTGTCTACCCAATTACGTATGATGTACATATGGGACCCCAAAGCAGAGCTGTCCCCAGGCCCCCCATAAGAATTAACCAGAGAGACCTGAATTCAGTATAAAAACCGGTCTGAATAGCTAAATTATTACTACGGATATTTCCATATGATACAGTATCAGATCAACCCAGAAGAAGCAGATCTCTAGTGGCTTAGATGTATAAAGAGGATACAGATGACTTTCACAGAAAAAGGAGAGTGTTTGCAAGTGAACTTTAGGCACATTGTACAGTTTTTATCAACAGGATCTCACTATTTCCTGAAACAGACAGGAAAGAATTCAGAGACTCGGTATCCATTTCAAAACCTTATCCGCTGTAACATTTATTTTGTACTAGGAAATTATTCTGAATGAATAATGTAATTTCTCCTCTCTATCTTTGCAGTATGGTGATGTACAGTTTTACTGCCGCTGAAATAATAATATTGTTAATGTTTCAATATGTAGCCCCTGGACTATAAAGACACAGGAAGAATAAATTTAAAAGCCGGGAAAGAAGAAAAAAAAAAAGCCTGACACCTCTTGTCCTTTGATGTATAAAGAAAAAATAGCACTCATTCCATTTTTTTACTCTGTTTTATGAGCATTTTTTACAGTCTTAACATAAAAATGGTGTAATATTGCATTATACACAAAGACAAGCTGTTACTGATTTGTCTTCTAAAATATCATTATATAAATTGTACCAACAAACAGATTTGTCGAGAAATACAAAATGTAGATTAGGTTTTAAAAAATATGTATTTTATTTAATACAGTTAAATGTTACCTATAACACAAAAAATGTGTGCAGATAAGAACCATTTGGCCAAAAAAGGCTGATCTTAATCAGTTGATCTTTTCCTATTTCAGGATAGCTTTATCCCTATCCCATACAAGTTTAAACTCCCTCGCTGTATTATCCTCTAAAAGTAAACTCCCTTACATTACATCTAAGTGCGTTTGGAATTTTGAAACTCGTCAGTCTGTGCACATGTCCTATTTTGGACATCTATGAATCAGGCCAATTCGATTTAGCCCAACAAATCATACATTATCGAAAACCTAGACACGCCATGGGTATTTCAAATGCCAGTATTTTATGTCTTTCAATGCCAAGATTTTTGGGAAGATAAATGCTTTTTTACACTTTTGGACTTTTTTTAACATTTTGTTGGAAATGGATGGTCCCCCTCGTGACATTACTGGAGATTTATTTTTGCATGTTTAACTATTTTTTTTTAAATTTTACTAATCACATTGTGATTAGAAAGCTGGGCTCCATTGACTTGCATGGTTGAATGCAGTACCTATATTCAACCTGCAAGGGGAGCTCAGAGTTCTCAGGAAGGTCCAGAGAGAGACCCTCTTGGGAACTTGTTTATTTTTTAATGGGCACCGCCATTTTCCAAGAGTGCTAGGGTGACTCTTCAAAGTGATCACAGTGCGCCCTAAGATGGGATTTTCGGGGAATGACTCGATATCGAGGCATTTCAGCAACAGCTTAAAAGCAGGCCGCTGGCACCATATTTATTATGGCGCACATTGACGCTCCGAGGATCAGATGGGGCCAATGCTGCAGTTTTCAGTGTGGCTCAATGCCTTGACATTGAGGCATTGCAGCAACACCATTTGGGAGAAGAAAGCGACCTTTCGTCGCTTCTTAAACCAGTTTAACTTCATGATGTGCCAGACATGTCACTATTGCCTAGCACGTCAATTGAAGTTAAGGGGTTAAACACCAACACAGCGGAAAAAACATTAAAGAACTTTTTTCAGTTTCTATAGCTATAGGCCATCTGTGAATCATTGTCTCTAACATGGCAATTAACCATTCCATGAAAAAAAAAGAACGAGGCAAATTTAGCATTATTAACTAATTATTTTTGGGAAAGGTTGGCTGTACATGAGTACTAATGATGTTTCTAATACTATATTTATTTGTAGAAGGGCTACGTTCAGAAGAGTAGGTGGAACAACTCAGCTTATACTGGATAGCATTTTCTTGTAAATAAAAATGACTACAGAAAGGCATACACATTTTTCATATGTTGATTGTTAAAACACCGTCAGCGATATGTTTTTCTCAAGACATTATCATGCTAAATCTTACGGTGTTCGGAGCAGCCCGCAGGTGATATGTTGAGTTACGTTCTAGAGTAAAGACCCCTTAATGCCATCTCTGTTTGCTTTATATAGTGACCAGTGGAGAAATCGTGATTTCATACTTATTTCAATCACAGTAGGTCACGGAACAATTTCAATATTTGTATTGTATAAAGATTATCACAGTGGTGCTCCCTTAAACCGCTCTACATGAATCAAGTGAAGAGAAAACATTCAATGGGATACCAAAGGAAGGTTTTAGCCGGCAAGTGAATGCACGTCCTCGTGTCTCCAAATTAAATAAACACGAATATCAAAGTATCTCAGATTCCTAAATAAAAAGCAATTTAGACTTTAAGCAGACATTATACTGAAATACAAGAATTGAAACTAATCATCTATGCTCAATATTATTATTATTGTTATTATTATCTTTTATTTATATAGTGCCAACAGTTTACGCAGCGCTTAATACAATACATAAATTCAAGGGGTATGACGAGACAAGAGAGAGCCCGGCTCGCAAGCTTACAATCTAGAGGTATTACAATCAATAATATTATTGGGATGGCCATATGGATGGCCAAATATGCTCTTTTCATAGGGTCTTTAATATGCGGCTAAAGAAGATTGATAGTTAAATATAACCCCGTTTTTAAAAGCAATTTTTATTATAATAGAAACAAATGGAATGACTGGGCTATCCAATTGGTTGTAATGGTAATAGGGCCATGTTTAAACACCACAATAAATGAGTTTTCATATATGACCCGTGTTCAGTTTGCAGTTGCTCAAGCCTATTCCAGACTAAATGGTTCTTATCTGCTGTCAAATACTATGTTTCTATGTTTTTTGAATGACATAATCCTATTGGGTCCCACTTCATCCTCATTAAAAAAAATAACAATGTCCCACAGATAATCTTTTTTAAATGGACATACATAAGATCTAGTTTTTTAGTGGTGCTCAGTAAGGTTCTGATGAAGCTTGAGGAGCAAACATGGGCTCATTTACAGTGATAATGATGTCCTTCAACTGCAACCTTGCCAGGATGTCAGTAAAAGAAACCAGGTTATCTTACTAAGTGTGGCACTAGGTGACCAGATTCTGGCCCATCATTCAGCACCGTGTATGCTTAGGTTCCTGGACTGATCTCTTACATTCCATACTCATTGAAATTTGATGCACACCTGAAGTTGTCTCTAAAATAGGCCGTTTTGTGACACAGAGTAGTCCTATACATACACTGTTCATCAGCACAGAGTACCCCTCTACATATGCGATTCATATATTCGCAGGTTGCTTCATGATTTATATTTATTGTCTTGTGATATTGTGAAACAATAAAATAACATTAAACATGACAATAGTATCCATTACAAAAACAACATTCCGTTTTCCTTTCGGAGGCTTATGAATGAACAGAAATCTAAAAAAAATGTCAGCAGAAAAATTGCATCATCAAGTTTACCAAAAAGATATAGTTTTGGTGGAAATTTTTTAAAAAAATTGAATATGTTAAAGTTATGAAAAGTGCTTATTTGTGATCTTATATAGAGAGCGAAACAATAAAGTGTGTGAAACTCTTTGTAAGTCTAACAGCGATGTGTCAAATACGTTAATAATTGTCAGCAGCTGCTTCAGTTTGACACACAGCCAATGGCCCCCTAGGGCAAATGTCCCTTCTGGCGAGGTTAAGGGCTGTTTGAATTTACATGGCAGGTTGCTACCATGGAATTGGCAGTAATACACACCGGGAGAGTTACTCCAAGATAGTATTTTCCTTGTTTTCCTTACAGTACCTATTACAGCACAAAAAAGAACCACATATAATTAACCCTTTGAATGTCACGTACGATATACAGCCTATTTCTACGATATTCCAACTGTTTCAATTCAGACTATAAGAAAATATGAGTGTATTAAAAACCATGTAGGACAAAAATTTTTCAATACCGTTGGCAATGGAAGTGGGTATTCGCAGTACACAGACAAAAAATATGTTTGCAGTTTTAAAATTCCATTTATAGGTGGAGGCAAACATAGAACTGATATTAAACTAGAGATAAATCTATTAATGTAATAGAATAGCAATGCTCGTGTAGATTCCAAAAGAAGAAATACGATAAACTGAGATATATTGGCACGGATTAATTAACTAAGATAAAAAGTATCATTTACTAAGATAAAATGGATCAATCTAATTTTTTCCATTGGAATATATGTGGAGATGGCTATTCAATTACTTGGAATAGATTTATCCCCTGCATTGCATCCAATCCATTATAATGCTGAACTCACGTTAAGTAACATGTCTTCTTTAAAAGAAAATCTCCTGTAGGCGCTGTATGGATGTGCACTTGGGGACCCAGGATAACAAGTATGGGGTTTAATTTCCATGTTTCACCTATTCCTAACCACATCAACTCTGCATTTCTTTTGCCCTTGCCTTGTAGACCACAAAAAGGAGAAAGGGCTACACAAAAGCTACCAGGCTGACTATGAGAACACTAAAGGAACAATTTGTGGAGCATGGAGTAAGCTACAGACAGTTCAAAACACCAGCAGAACAGCAGACCACAAGCACACGTTTACCTGTTTGTGGACATCATCTTTGAGGGCACCATTATAGGCACAGTGACCAAAGGGTCTAGATTGCCATTTACTTTTAGAAAGACATTCAAAGGAAAAGATCCATCACTGGAACACAATTTAAATCCATCCATCAATTATAGAGAGATGATTCTGAATATCCATCTACTGTACAATAGTATGAAATGCTCTGCTGTCCAGATTCGGAAGCATAGGCTGAGGTCTGGCCCAAACTGATCCAGTGATGTAAAACATCAGGATTTAAAAAAAAAAGGATTGGCACCACAGGGGTCCACCCTGCACATGGTTTAAGTATTTGCCCACCTCATATGCATTAAATACTGGGCCACCTCAGATTAGATCCATATATCTAATACAAAAGTGTAACTCTTTATGTCCTTACACCACTGGAAATTGCATTCCACTACATTCGATATTCCTAAAACTCCACTGAGTTGGCCCAATAAATTGTATCAACTTCAACTAAAGATGACTTTTTAAATAGTGGTTGATATAGGAAATATTGTAACCCTTGGAGCAACCATTCATCTCAACTTTTGGCCAAAAATCGCAAGAGCTGAAGAAGGTTCTTTGCTGGCTAGTTGAACATTTTAGTAGCAATATATTCCGTTTTGCAGAAACATCTCCACAGAGTGCCACATGGACTATATATTAAATATGCTGATTCTTAAGAAAATCAAGAGTTATAGCTTTCTGTAACCAAAACAAACATCCCTGGAATATGGTGTTCCATTCAATTGGTTTGACTCGTATCTACCCCTCTTCATTAAACTACTTAATATTTTTTGTAAAATACAATAATTGTTGTGAAGCATAATTTTCCATCTTATATACATAGACGAGGTATATGGTTAACAAAATGGCTTGTATTTTATTTGTATGATAAACAAACACCTGATTATTTTACTAGCATTTTTCTGCAATACATGAAAATACCTAATTGTCATAAATAATAATATTCAGAAGGTCCAATCTCTTCAGATCATTCTGCCGTAAGGCTAATATACCAGGAAACCAATAAATAATCCCCATATAATCTTCTACTGCTGCATAATTCTTGGCCGCAATGAACAAACATATGGGGAGAGAATAATGCTTAGAACAAATGTGACTGAAAAGTGTAGGAATCCATGGAAATAACAAGTTTTATCATAAGAATTATTCTGGTCAGTAGCAGAGACAAAAATAATGATATTGTCGCATTTCAGCGAGTTTTCAAGTGCCAGTTCCACAAATCAGAGCGACATTAAAATGTGACCTGATTTTATAACTAGTGAAGTCTTTGTTCTTTCGTCATTAGCTAAGACGATAACCGAATAAGAGACTGGGGTTGATTTATTTATTGCGCTGGCGGTAACCATTTAAGCACTGATGGAGCTAGCAACGCGTTTCACTGCCACGTTTCACTCCCTGGGCTGGTATTTAAAGGGTTAAATGTTTAATACAACATATTCAGTGCAATTTACAGCATATGCCAAGATCATGACCTATCATTAGAGCAAGGCAGTAGGAAAATCTGAAATGACAGATAAATGACACTATCTTTGTATAAGGTTTTACCCCGAGCTCCTTGGACACATTATATTAAAAACAATTCATGAGAACAAAATAATACATTGCAAATAATCTTATATCTTTGCTTACTTTTGGATCAGAATGCTAATGTATAATCTGTATTTATATAATAATATATTAGCACGGTGGTGCTTTCATTCCTATCTTATTCCATTAGTACATAGATGGACCTTGTAGGAGCCATGCATGAGCAGGCTGGCTGGTCTTAAAGAACGATATTTCCCGCTAACAGGCCATCCATGGGAAGTGAGTAATCAGTGACATAATATACCGCCAGCTTACATCACCCTGCACTAGAAACAAGACATGGTTGCACTTGCCCCTATGCTAAAAGGACCCAGCCCTACCCTGCAGCCTTGAAATAGTTAATTGCTAGTTCTGCCTAATTATCAGTGTCAGACGCCTCAAAACCAAGTCATCCCGTTGTTAATTTATCTTGGTGTAAAACGTGCAATTTCATTCTATGGGTTTTTCCACTTAATTTGGTAGCCAGGGTAACCAAGTCATCATAAAAATATATAGTTACATCCTTTGCATCTACTTTAATATATTGTTACTCAACTAGGCAGATAAACCTAGCTGGGTACCTGGTTATTCTAGAATCTGCCAGGATTGACATAAAATGCTCTCATATGTGTACCAAGTGTTTTGGATAAAACCAGCGTTGACTTTCTTCCCACAGTAACCCAATTCACCCTTTTGTTTCTTCAGACCATTGTGTCTTCGGTGGGCTCACGAGGTCTTGCCGCTCCAAGCTATTCATAAGCCTGTGCCTTGCATATGTATTCATAGTTACGTCCTTGACCACAGCAATTGCACAGAAACCATCATTTAAGGATATTTCTGTTTGGTATGACCAGTGATTACAAAACCCCAAGGTTTAGAAAACATACCATTTGGCCCATCCTGTCTGCCCATGTTCCCTGTTTTAAAGACTTAATTAGTAATAATGCTTGTTAATCAGTCCTTGGTTCTGTCTTAGATTCAGAAAACCATATGCCTTAAGGTACTATCATCTACCACCTGTGTTGGAAGGTTGTTTCACTGATCTCCCACCCTCTTGAAAGTAAAACTTCCTTCCATTACATCCAAGCCTCTCGCATTGAACCATGATCTTGTGTTCTATCCGTTATCCCTTTATACATTTAAATGTTTCTATCACATCTTCCCTCTCCAAGCTATACATATTGAGATGCCTTAGTCTTTCCTGATCATTTTCATCCTGCAAACCATTCC
>VKOC01000006.1:38415994-38438799 GCA_009364415.1 Spea multiplicata
TTCTGGTCTCTAAACAGAAGCCAAAAATGGTTTGTAAAGCTTGACTTTTTTAGTTCACTCCCAGTCCTAAACATGCAAATGGGAATGGTTCTGTTTAGGGGACATTTACTTTATTCTCTCTCGACTGATGTAGTTCCTCATCTCGTTTTATATAAATTTTATGATTTCCCTCTGTAACCCGGAGATAATGTATAAAATTTAAATGATGAGCACAGGTTCGAGTCGGGCGTTCTGTTACATGTCAGAAGTTAGTTTACTAATGTAATGCAGTCAATTTATTAGTTCACTAGAGCCGTGACTAATTTTCACTTGAATATTAACTGGTTTATTAGGACATATCAGATTATAGATCATTTTATTTACCATTGTACGCTGGTTAATTTACTGGTACTCTGAAGGAAGATACCAACATATTATTTAAATACATTTGCAAACCTTTTTTTTTAAAAAAAATGTATTTAATATTTGTTTTATTTATTTATTTATAATATATGTGCCTCCGTCATGAATATTTTTACAGGTTTTTTTTTCTCAAACGTTTTGCTTGGAATATCCTTCCCATGTTAAAAAGTGTATTATTGGATTTAATATTTTTTTATATATTATTGGTACAAATAAAGTATGAATCAGAATACTTTTTCCAAATTGGTGAATGATTGGGAAAAAAGCACAATATATGCATCTGCTGGTTTTAACAATTGTTTTTCTGTGTACTTGAATGAGACATGCTTCAAATATCTGAATATAAAAGTTTATCTTATGTTCATTTTTGATATTTTTTGAGGTGAAATAAAATTGGTAAGGAGCCGCTAACATTTTAGTCTAAGTGAACAACACTTAAGTTCTATAGGAGTAATACGAGTATAAAACCTAGTGTCAAAAATAGTTATACGAATAACGTCTTCTAAAATTATCTGAAATCAGAAATACAATGCTTATAATTCATGTAGCAACTTTACGTTATCAAAACAAAGATGGCTGCTTTGGTGAGCAGCCATCTTGATTTTTATACAGCTTTTGTGGTAACATTGCTTTATAAATGGTGTATATTGTCTGTTGATGCCCTTTAGGGAATATTAATTATTCTCCATTATAATATAATATTCTCATCGCTCAGAACAATGGTTCCCATGGCCCTCTTCAACTGTACTACAATATTTGCATGTCTAGACATATTAGCAGTTTGATATAATAAATACATAAACATATATATTAATTTCTTGATTTATACCTTCTACTCTCTCCTAAAATGCGCTGTGTAAATCTTAAATGACCGTTTACTCATCTCCATCATAGGAGAGGAAGAGGGCAGCCATGACGCTGCAGAATCAGATGGTGAAACACAATCGGAGAAAACAGCTAAAACCAGACCCGATTCAAGTGGATGGGATGGACCAGGTAGGCCACAAATTACTGTTTGGCTCATATCCACTATGCACTGTGTTATTTCCACCCAAAAGTATGTTAGAAAGTTGAAATTTGAATAATGGGCATGCTGGGAAAGGAGCAGTGTACATGTAAGAACTTTGGCTCAAAATCATATTTACATATAAAAAAATGATATGTTTAGTAACGTAATCACAGAGTGTATGTTCCTATTTACTTATTTTTTTATGTACTGTATAAATATATTCTACCGTGACCATTAGTTAAGCGCATCTGGTTCTAATTGTAGTTCACCAAATATTTGTCTTATTTAGCTGTTATGGCCAGCTTTTGATATATTTCCCACTGAACTGCCAGGATTGAAGGTGTTGAAGGATAATGCTAAGCAGAAATGGCGTATAGTGGTGAGACCTGACTTAGAAGTCATGCGATAATTGGTGAATACTTAAGGTGTCATGTGCACTTAGGCACAACTCTGCTCTTACTAAATAGACCTCTAAACTAATAACCAAAGGAACAAAAAGAGGAGTTTCAAACATTTAAGAGTAGTTTATGACACATAAATCCTTAAAAAGCTAGATTTTGTTGAACTTGGAATGAAGCAACATCTACTAAAGAAGATATCTAAGAACATCTATCCTGTTCTCTAGAACCTGGGACAATAATATATACTTTTAAACTAGAAGCCAGATAAACATTAATTTATTGTGTTCATCGATGTACTCTGTTTCATTTTTGCCAGTGTGTTTTGCAGTAATATTTCCGAAATTATTGTTTCCTTGCAATTTTTATAATTTGCTTCATGCCTGCTTTGAATAGAACAGTAATTGTTCCTGAATACTAATGAGTTCTGATGTTCCAGCTTGGTGGGCGATAAAAGCTGTGCTTCACATATTGGTCTCTTGCTTACATACTTAAAGCTGGAAGCTGATATCTTAACCCCTTTACTTGCAAAGCATTAGTCGATGCAATCCAACATCTTAATAAAAATAATAATTTTGACTTTGAGATAATTTTTTTTTTTAGAGCCGTGGAATTTACTTTTTATCTTCATGGTGCAGTTACCAGAATACATTTTTGGTGCCAGCTCAGAGTTATACAAATAAGCAGCCAAGTCAATCTGTGGAAACAGATTTAAAAATAGAGTAGGGAGATATTAAAGTCTTCTCCATCAATACCCTTTCATGATGCAATGTGTTACTGCAGTGCTTGGCCACCAGATCATTTGAATGGTTAAAGAATAATTGTAAGGACGTTATCTTTGCAGTGATCGAAAGCTCATATGCACTCTGCAGTGCCGGGTATATATTCCATGTCCAGAAGACATTCATAGGAACTGGTGCCTATCTTAGAGTAAACCCTCCCATGTAACCTATGGCATGGGGTCGCAGGGGTTCGTTGGACCCATGAGTGTGCTTGCTGCTGAGATCACATTTATGGAGAGCTGATGTACCCCCCAAAACATCATGTAAGGGATAATGTGCCACTCTATATGATGCAGAGTTACAGTATATGACATCATCATATCCTTTAATGCTATGCCAGGAAGTGCGGAATCAAAGAGATTTGCTCAAAGAGAACAGTTTGAAAGGTCTGTACCAGTATTAACTATTCTGCATATAGATGAGAGGCAAGACTGCCCATTGATCTTAGCCCAGCACAGTTCTCTTGCACTGTGACCATGTTTGTTTTGTTATTACCATTGCATATCGTCCAACTGTCATGATTTCTACAGGAAAATTCTGATTTTAGGACTCCTGTGAAAAGGATGTGTTTGTTGACACTTCATGTTGAGCAATCCATTCCAGCTTAAGTGCCTATTGGGCAGAAGGTAATAGTAGTTGGGGTTAGTTAAGTTTAGCAGGATTGTGATCTGATTTTCAAGAAAAATGCTGTGTGTATCTGGTTCAGAAGCTATATCAAAGAGCAGACATCACTGTTATCTTTTGAGAACATTTGTATGAATCTTTTCAACCTCTGGTATTATAACCCCAGCTTTTGTTACACTTGCACTTGAAATGAGCTAAAAATACTGAAACCTAGCAACATTTTATTTGTGCAAATTCTTTGTAAATAGCATGGCATAAAGACATTGAGATTTTGTCATCTTCCATATTTTGGATTCCAAGGATTGGTGGTCTATGGATTCTTGAAGCTGCTGCATCGTTTGCACTCAGTTCATACTCAGCTCAGCTTCTGAGTATTGGATTTATCAGTTAGAAACATAACATCTGAAACAACACAATCCATTTACATTGTATCCATTTACTAATCTGCAATGTGTTGTGGATATTATTGGGATTCGCTAGATGCTATATTCTGAGCCATCAGCTTTAAAATTTGGAAATGAATTGTGAAATTGTCAAGTGATTAAATGTTACCGGTCCTTCAAAACAGTGTGTGAGCACCTACTTTTCAGATATCAATTTAAAGGGACAGTCCAATGTCCCATGAAGCCTCAAGAAAAATGAATGTATATTAAAGTATTTTACATTCATTAAACCTGTTAAACAAATACAATTAAAACACTTTAGTGGTAGTCTTTTCACTTCATTAATTGGCTGCTTAAAGCCTTTCTGTGTTCTGTGTGCAGAAAGAGGGTCTCATCACAGAAAGATGGACTTCATTAGCATTGCCATAAAGAATCTGCTCGGTGTGGTGGTTAGAGCAGGGAAAGTCATCCAGAATATCACATGACTGACAACAATGGCAGCCTCCATGTCTACAGAGTGGAACAAAATGAAGAAGAAGAAAACATTTTTTTATATGGAGTTTTCCCCTAATTAAGAACTCGCTGCTCCAATGCTTTACATGTTAGTAGGCCCTAAAAACAAATGAGTCTACATGTGAACAGAAAGTGTCATGCCACAATCATATCACCCAGACTCCATGTGATATCGCTTGCCTTCCACTGCAGAGCTTTGGATTTTCCTCCAAATGTTAAATTACAAATTCCACTTGGCGGAGGTTGACGGCAGTTAAAATAAAATATTAGCTTGGGGATTCCAGACGTAGGCCGGTGTATTATAAGTACATTCTGGATCTTGTCCAAAGATGTTGACAAAGAAAATACTCACTAACATAGCACATTTCCGAGAAAATTAAGGAGTCGACAGCAATCGTCTAGCTCTTTCTCTTTTCTGATTCAGAGAATATGGGAGATAGGACATCTACGGAAATGCCATTTGATGTAAATTAAAAAAAAAAAAGAAAAGAAATAAGTCTACGAAACATAGTTAACTGTAGATATAGTCTGACAGTAAGAGGAATATTGTGAAGGAGTAGAGAAAATCATAGAAAGACTGTGTGTTAGCCTGACAGTGAATCAGTATTATCTCCGAGATCAGATAATGCAGTTATCATTAATTTTCACATTTGCATTTCAATCTTTAGAAGGAAATGACTCTTGCCGGATGAAGATAAGAGCTCTGTCCCACTATAATGAACCATCGTTCCATCACAGTGCTTTGTATCCATATGAAAATGAGGATGGGGAGGGTGGTCATAGAAACATTATAACAGTGTCAAAAATTACTACAGACTTCCGAGCCCTTTATAAAACAAGAGGCAGTCTAAATAAATCTTCTGTTGTGAAGTGGATATCAGATTAGTAGAATAAAGCTTAGGTCTCTGTTGGAAAAGCAAACCAGAGGAAGAGAAGATCCTTTGAGTTCTATAGCTTACCATGAACACTTTTTAAGGATCGGGAGAACAGCAGGTTAACTGAATAAAACCCTTTTCGGGCCAGAAACGTAGAAAATAAATTCATTTTATGACATTAAATAGGATGTAAACTGCTCTTTCAATGTCAGGGGGGGGCTTCAGTACTTCTCAACTGCAAAGCAAATAACATGGAAGGCATATGGAGGACAATAGCCTTTTCAGACCAGCCACACAATTTGTGTCTTTGCACTACCGTCTACATAAGGTTCTAAGCAGGTTCCTTTTAACCAAAACCGTAAGCCTCTGGAGTCTCCCTGAAGTCTGCTCATATTAGGAGTGGTCGGTCTGATGCCAGGAACGTAAGCAAGAGACCTGAAACATGAGTGAAGCAAGGGGTGTTTTCTCCCAATCTGAAAAAAGACAATAATGTACGTCTTCTGGCAGGCCAACGATTGTAGGACAGGATATTTATTAAAGCTTGGTAATCAGCATTGGTTGTGGTACCAAAAACTTTGCTTCCCTATATTAGTTATTGGCAGAATATAAAAAAGTATTGATTGATGTTTTTTGTTCTGATTCCAAAAGATTTTGTATATCCACCTTAATGTTTTAATGTTAGCTCAAATATTTAACTAACATTTTAAGGCCAGCCATGCGAGTAAATTAGATAAGTTGCTAAATAATTATTCTCCATTATAAACTGTATAAATTTAAACTCAAACTAGAGACTATTTTTCTAGACACCCTTCAGACATCGCAGGTTCCACTTCCTTAAGCACCTTTTCTTATAGTTCTGTTAATTTCGCCCCATGAGATACCGTCTTGGAGTATAGAGCCATTGGTGATTTATAATGGTCACCTTGGGTTCGAAATCTAAAGCCGCAAACCTTCCCTGGGGATTTATCCTGATCTGCAGAAATAGTTATATGATGGGGGGGGGAAATGTTCTCTCCTGTAAGGCAGCCAAGATGTAAAGTTTTGTCTCAGTGATCCTTTAACCTGAGTGACTAATAAGTATCTCATTTTAATTAGACGATTCAGCATTCCAGACTCCTAAATTAGGAGAAATCTAGGTTTCTCACCTTGATGACCCTGGTTCTCCAGAGAGGAAAATAAATTGTCCATATTGTATTCAGTGCTGTAGCACTCTAAACTTTAGAAAAATGTTTCTTCCTTGTGTTATATGTTCATTTTCTTTAAACGGTGATTCCATTGTGATAGATACAGGCGTTTTGGAGCATTTATTGATTAATCGGTGTATTCACTAAGCAGCCTTCAACATCTAAAGGCAGATCCATCACATTTCATTTTTTTTCTGACTAAAAATTATATGTCGTGGTATTTGCAGATTTAAATATTCGATACATGTATATAGGAACAGATCTTAAGTGCATACTCTAGAAGCAGCCTTAACTTCTTATCCTCGGGATCTGCATGAATATTTCCTCCTTTTAAGTAATTTCTCCACTTGTTTTGTTACGGCTTCTCCTTGGTTGATGTTGCCATTTGAAAGAGGCTCACGTTGGGTTTCTACATGCCGCTGGAGGCTCTTTGATCAGTCCGGCAATATGTTGAAATCATAGACTGGTGGTAATTAAACTAAAAAGGTGCTGACTGTGCCCGATGGCACACCAAAGATAATTGTCAGGATATTCATTAAAATAGGGAAACTTGCCAGGAAACTTCAGAGGAACTTGGGTGGCTTGAGTTTGTGACAATTAATTATTGTGGATGTGTTCTCTGTTAATATCAACTAGGATTTAAGTGATAGGAGATTGGGAACTCGTTCATTCATCACATTACTGTAAGGTAAGTAGTGAACTCATCTTAATGATTCCCCTGCAGAAAGTAGAACTGATAGCTGAGTATTTTAAATGTCCTTTATAGCAACAGTAAATTCATTTTATATAAACACACACGTTTCATACCTGCCAAATGTAAAGAAAAAAACACTAGAAAAAAAGCCTCAAAGAATGAAGAGGTCAAATGGATTTCAATAAGTCGCTGAAAGGCCATCGCCGGACAACTGGACATCTAATGATTTTCTCTTCGGTCAATCTTCACAGCACTGGCTGCCTTTTTGCTCTGAAGACTTGTCGAAAAAAATACAGTGCAATACAATACCAAAGACAGCTACTGCAAAGGTTACATTATTAGAGGGTGCCTTATTTTATCTATGCATGGTAATGGCCATTGTTTGTTTTAATGTATATATATTTTGATCTTCTTACCTTTAGTGCCTTGCATCTTTGCGTGGGCTTTAAATGAAGAACATAAATTATACTTCAGGTAGAGTCGCTTTAAATCAACCTAGAGGCTTTGCTAGGGTTGCGCTAAGAAGGCTTAGAGTATCACAGACGCTCAGTATCACAGACAACCCAATATATCAGTTATAGAAGGCCCTACCGTAAAGCAATTTACAGGTGATTGTATATGTTCTTCAGCATATACTAGCCTAGGGGGCAGGCTTGTGGGGGGGGGCAGATCTGTAGGGAAGGAGTGCAGTTGCTCCTTACCATAAAACCACACAGAAGATCATTAGGCAATCAGGCCCTTAGTTGCATATCCGCTCAATAGGTCGGTTGGGGAGATGTCCCATGTATTCTGTCTATTTACACCCATTGGAACCTAGCCAGCACAGCTTCCGCAGTATTCTTACCCGGCACCATGTGTCTTTCTCAAGCAGACCAACGCGATATCTCATGTCCTATATACGACAGAGGCCGTGGTAAAAAGAGCCCAACCAAAATATTATTTTATTAAGGGTTCTGGGTATTATGGCCTAGGGCAGCAAGTTAATGGGGTAGAAGCCCCTCTGCTGCATAACAGCCAACCACTCAATAATAGCTGGTTAAAAGGTAGAACACTTATCCCAACACTACAGAAGGCTGTGCTGACACATCCTTCCTCCTGGGACCGCGTGCCCTGAAAAGGCGGAGCACCGGAACATGATGTCATAACCCGGCGGTCAGTACTAAGGAACGGCGTCATTGAGGGGGTGGCATTGGTGCTGCCCCGGGTTACCCCTAGGGCATTGCCGATGATCAATATGGCACTGCCTGGAGAGTTTTAATAACTTTCATAATGGTGTACAGACCTATACTGTAATATGCATTCATTGTCAGCGAGCCTGCATGGGACACTAGACGGTACCTTTAGCCGCCTCGCTGTGCGATGATTACATTTTGCAAAAAGGAAGATAAATCGGAAAGGCTGCCTCGGCAGAAAGATTGTTGGAAATGCAAAAATATGGAAATCACAAGTTAGTTTGTTGTTTTAAGATAGAGCTGAAGGCACTGAACCCAATGACATGCACGTATTTAACAAATTGTAGGTGTTTTTATGTTAAACATCAATTACCATATAAGCATTGAATATAAAGCACGCTCGTCAGTTAATGAGGATAACTATGTGTCTCCGTTGTTTAAAATTATTTATAAACTCATTACTGGAGTCTAAGCATAACCATGGCTAATAATTATTTTCAGGGGAAAAAAAACACAAATACAATTTTTTAATTAGGTGTTAAATTACACAAAGCAATCGAGTGGACGTGGAGCTTAAACTATTTCAAACATAATCGCTGTATATTTTAGGTTGTTAAAGAAACAGCCACATGAAAAGAATTATTCTAGCAGGACTCTTCCTTTTGATGAAACATAGAAATTGCCCCCCCACCCTCCCTGTGCCCTGCAGAATATTCCACCATCGTATAGTAGACTTCCATTGATTTTTCTTCTGCCTGGTCCGGTCATAGGTGATCATAAGCTTTCCCCAAAATTGAGACTCTCCCGCAAAATCCAGGATTGATGGGGGGTATAGAAGACAGGAGGTGGCTCCTAAGTAAGCAAACAAGCATTGTCGGATTACTGATCCCATTTTTAAGATACATGTTTACCATATATACAGAACGTTGTTCATTCATTTGATGTAGTATATATATAATATTTTAATACTGACCTTTCCCTGTCGTGTGTCCCTGGTTGCACCGTTTCCAATAAAACGAGCGCTGTGAATTACTCTAGACGCGGATCCATCTTCACGGATAAATGGTTTGTGCGGTATAATAGGAGAGGCGGAATCACACAATATGCAATGAAAAGAAGAGAAAAACCGTAGGGTCTCCACTCAGAAGGTTGCATCTTACTATAGTTACTTGTCGGAAACAACAATATCTGTCTTTCCACTAAATACAGTGATTTGTGTACACTGTGCTACCTGAAATCTTCATAAAATGACATTCTGCCTATATTTAGCACACTTTATTTAAATATCGGTTATTATAATATACACCGGATTTGCAGGCTTTTCGTTGTACCAATACCATCCAAAATGTCTTGCTCCACTTCTTGTAGCGGTTTACTTTGTGCACTATAATAGTGTTAGGTTATCTTATTATCCATCGTATCTGTTATGGGGACAATAAATGAACTCCTAGAAAGACCTGGAGATTTTCAGAATCTGATCTGGGATCAGTGAAAGGAAAGCACACGCATTAAGTGAATTAGAATCCAGAATTTATAGAGTAGAACCATGGTAGAAGAACCTGACCACGGCAGCTAATAACCTCACATGTTTCGCAAAGCACGTGTGGTTCTAAGTATTTCATTCATTCAATTATTTCCCAAACCTTCTATAGCAAGCCTGCATAACTCATACACAGGTAGAAAGCCTTATATTGCTTAGTAATTTATTCTCATTATTCTGTCTGCCTTTTTCATCTTTCCTCTGTTGTTTTCACATCAACCATTCTACCATTTCTGATCGTAACATAAATCTGATTTTACGTGCAATGGTCACAAATCCGCATTAGATGATCCGACACCTTTACGGCTTTAGCATACCTGTATTTCCTTCTAATCTACCCAGAGCTTGTGATTTTTGTATTTTTAGTAAGTGTTTTGGAAATCTTTAGTTTCAAAAACAAGGGGCTAGCTTATAAATGGAAATCTGTTGCAAAAGATAGCAACATGATATTTACCTCTATACGAACGTCTGTCACGGACTGGGTCCAAGCTGGTGACTGGAAGGACCCAGCGCGCCCGATGTAGTTTACAGGAGTCACGATGCAGCAGTGGAGTCTGGGGCAGGGCCTGGTTGCAGGGTGACCACACTCGCCCAGCCGTTGAACACCTAGGTAGTGCAGCCAAACACCAGCGCCCTGATATGGCAGCAGATGTAGTCCAGAACAAAACGAATCCTGCAGGCACCCTGGAGCAGGCATGAAGAATATCCCATGGATCACGAGCAGGATGCTGCAGGCTGGGAGAATGAAGGCTAAGCAAAGGGTTAATAGAGCAGACACATAACAAGCAAGGGAAAGGGAGACCAGGCAAGAAACATGATATAAGATATACATGAGAAGTGGCTAGAAACATGACATGAATAGGGCAAAGCATAAACAGGCACAAGACAAGGAATAAACATAACCTGACAAGACATACATGGTACAGGGCACAACAAAGGACAGGGAAGAAGGCAAGGAACACAGGGGAAGGAGTGAGGAGCCGGAACCCTCGGACGCTTCTTCCTTTAAGCAAGGATAGGAAATCTTAACTGGGACATGGGGAGAGGAGAGAGGAACCAGAATCCTCAGATGATTCAAGGAAGAAGGGCAAAGGTACATAAAAGACAGACAAACATGAATACAGAAACTAGCCTAGGACTACAAGATAACTATTGGAGATTTCGTCACATGATATGGCCATAGTATGCTTAGCCCACCACTACGCCAAAGTACTCCAATGACGGTGGGTCCTAACGCTAATGCCTGCTGACAAAGATACAAAACAAACCAAACATGGAAACCAAACACATAGCACTGAGACATACCTTAGACTGCAAACTGCAGACTGAGACAAACAGAACACACAGGTGGGGCACACCTAATAAAGGAAGCAGAGCTGAAGCAAAGAGCCGGAGCAGAAGCAAGGAATGGAAAATAGAACAAAGCAAAAGGAAATCCAGGAATGGATCAAAGGAAAGCAGAGAAACTAAAGCAGGACAGATATGCAGCTCCGCAGCCTGGGCAGAACGTGACAACGTCAGTATGTTAGGGATATCGTATGAGCATACCGGGGAATATTCAGGGTTTTGCTCCAATCTCAGGGCGAAGAGGCAAAATCTTAGGTTCATATAGTGTGGAGCTGACTCATTCCTACTCTACATTGATCTGATGATATCTAAGGCGTCTATTTAGTGCTTTTGCCACCAGTATGTCATGGTTGATATCCCTGTTAGAATGCATGTTACTCAATTAAGGGTATCTTTAAATAATGACAAGTCAACGGTCCCGTGAGGACTGGCATTAGAGTTATTTGGTTAACACATTTGATGAGTCGCTATACAGAATCTGCATGATGGGCTATTAAAGGGCCACCCATATATGCTTATGGGGAAGAATAATCAAACAAATGCTGAGAACAGGAATTAGAGATGGCTTTCATTGTACATGAAACACTATACATAGTTTTAATAGATATATCATACTTACTCTCAAAGCATCATCACATAGGCTTCATTTGTGTGCCAAAGTAAAAACCATTTGGGAAAGTGGCAGATCTGCTTTAAGATAATTGTCTACAAATACAAGGTCGGATGTGATGGAATTTTGTCTTGTTTCTTCCTAGTTAATGTGCTCGCTATAGAGCTGTGATATATTAATTATTACGTTACCTGAAATAGCAGATGAGAATAAATCTTTTTGTTTTTCTCTGCCCGGTGCCGTTTGGCTCACTGTCCATTTGCTTCCTCTTACTCTCTCTTTTTTTCCCTTTCCTGTTGTTTACATTAAAGATGTACCGTTTCCCGTCCTTTATCCCCCACCCATCCTCTTTGGTCCGTACGCACACAGGTGTACCATTTCCTTTTAACCTTTAGTGCCGCACTCCTCATAGCCTCCATTTGTCTCGCTAATCCCTTGGGTTGACCTTTCCATCTGTAAAACTAGCCGGGACACTATACTATTTATAAAAGGAAACAAGTTTCGGAATAGAATTACTCGCATGTCTCACAGAGTAAACAAAATAAAACACTTTTTCCTTTTTTGTCTCTTTATTTGTAAAAGCTGAGTCGTTTTCGATAGGAGTACTTAGTATTTGGTCAACTAAGCATGATCTTTTTGTACTCACACAAATACAGGTATTTGTGGTGTTTCCGAAACTTTTTGAGTATGTATTTGTATTTTTGCATAAAACAAAGTTTTACTGCGGATAAGAGACATCGTTCTAATGCTACGTGCCGTAGAACCTTTTTTTACTCCTTGGTCTAAATTCATATTAAAATTCTCCCTCTGTAGTAAGATCTGCCACTTCTTTTGGGACTTTGTTCCACTCATCCACCACCCACTTATTGACATCTAAGCCTCGTCTCTTTAGTTTTAGACCATGGCCTTCTCTACTAACATTCCTCCTAGGCTTGAATCGAGGTCTATCTTGGACTTTGTTTTAATTATTTTATTATATAACTATTATCGTATCATATCCCCTTGTGTTTTATTGTTATACTGATATCCTCTGTTGTTTAGGAGCCTTTCCCTGACCTCTCTGAGAACTGCATACAATGTGAGGTCTGTTCCCTGCCTCAAAGGGTTAATTCTGCAATACAGCACAATATAGCTTTCCCCTCCTTTGCAAACCTCTTTTGGATATTTATTTATGTGTTTATTTTTTGCAGATTCAGTTAGCTAGGAAGGAAAATGTTTGTTTTTGGAGTAGGATTTTATTTTTTTTGTTTGTTAGATGCCTTATTATTATAAGTATTATAGAGCTAAATACTGAGGTTGTGAATATAAATAAATATATATATATATATATATATATATATATATGCATGTTTGGATAACATACGTATATTTACATATATAAACATCTTTAAGTTATCATGTGTATATTCTATGTATAGTACAATTTAAAGAAATTATTATACCTTATAACCTGTAAAATTAATTTTGGGTTCCATCATAGGTTTTCTGCTCTGCTGATGGATTACATTTACACTTTATAACTATCCCATCAAAATGTAGCAAATGCACAAGACCTTCTTTTCAGTTTTCAATTTAAAAGCAAATGATTTCATTAGAAAAAAAAGGGAATCTTCAGTTCGGATGTTGAAGAATGCCAGAGCCTGATGAAACTCGCTGAAGAGACAAACCAAGTGTACAGATGCAGATTAGGCTTCAGAAGATGAGGGTGTAAAAGGGATTTAATGGTAGGATGGATTATAGAAATCCTTGTAACAATGTTAAATAATTATAGTTCCAGCTGAGATCAAAGCAGTGCTGATTGAACCCCTCAAGCTGCTAACACGAAGCATTTTGAGAAAAAGAGAAACCCTGTGAGACTGGTCAGCCATCACCAAGAGCGTCCTCTGATCTTCTGAAATGCCAGCTGCGCCGACGGCAGAGGTGAAACTGGTAAAGGACGTGCAAAGGAGGTGCGACATTTATGGTACACTCAGTAAGCACCATAAAAATAGCAACTGGACTTTTCCATTTCTACAAATCAGAGATTTAAACACATATACTCTATATAGACTCCTGTCATTCAACGTATCCCTCAAGACCAAGTACTCCAGGGAAGTCTATCAATGGACCGCTTAGCTCCCCTCCACTCACCTACTACTGACTCACCTTTCCTGACCTCTCTCCTGCTGTCGGTCTGTGATTATATCCGGCAATATTATTTATTTAGTGTTTGCTACGAGATACATGTGCGGCTGGTCTATCTTAAACATGATCTCAACAGTCGTGTGGCTACATCTCATAAAATCAGATTACCATAGAGACTGCAGTAACACAGAAACAAAGGTACCAAGTAAATGCTGAATTGGAGCTATTTCTGCTATGAAGGGTTGAAGGTTTGTCTAAATTCCAGTAATAATAAATGTACCTGATGTGTGGTTAAGGACACATTTGTGTTTTATATGGAGGGCATTTTTAATTGATTTTACCCAATCTGCAGAGGATATTGGGCCAGAACCCTTCTGGAATAGGTGGTCACATGGAAGAGGTTTTACTGCCGTTCTCCTAAGTAGCTCTTTGCTTTATAACCTGTGCTATAAGTGGAGAATATGGGAATTTAAATTAGTCCAATGTAGTAATGTAGAAGCCCACATAATCAGAATTATAGGTTAGAAGTCAAAACCTAATGAGATTATGCATTGAAAATTATAGGCTAGATTGTCAGGATGGGATTCAAATAACTAATCAGCACTGCCTTAACCATGGTCATAGATACGTAGAATTTGATGGCAGATAAAGCATCATTCGGTCCGTCTTGTCTGCCCATTTTTCCCGATGTAAAGACTCAGACCTTAATCAGTCCTTGGTCTCATCTTAGATTCACGACAGCATCTTGTCGAGGAGCTGTGCTTTACTTTGGGGATAATTGTGTATCTGGGTTCCCTTTAATCATTAAGTTCTGCCTGGATTTGTGATATACCCAAGACATTGAGTCTTTTCACTATTATGTTTAGTTAGTAAGTTAGTAAATTGGAGTGATACAAGTCATTAGACCGGCTCAGTTTACTGTTTACAACTCAAGCTACGACATGACAACAAAATTACAGAACCGAGGACTGGTTGTGTTGGCCATCACTGAACGGTCAGAACAACTACTACTCCGGTTTATTTCAAAGTTTAAGTTGCTTTGTATGTTGTTAGTAGGTAGTTTACGTCGGATTACTAACCACACCACAAACTGTACCACACACCACAAACTGTACCACACATGTTGAAATTGATCCCCAGTATCAACACATGTGTAATTACATGCGTTACCAGCAGGCAAATCAAACGATGCCTTCAATGCCGTTCCATGTGCATGTCACCTAAAATTTCTCACCGTGTCACATTTATTCAACATAATTTGAAGTAAGATGAGATTTTCTCTCTAAAACAAACAGGTGCGACAATTATATTAGCATTTTGTTTCTTTTGTGTTAAGCGTACACTATCTCGTACCATTTAAAGCTGCTCCTGAGATTCACCATCCTCTCTATGACAATAGAATGATCAAACTGCACACGAGACAGGCCTGTGACAGGGGTCACGGTTTGCAACAGCTGTCAAACATCCTTAATAGCAGCATTCAATTGGGGAATTTTACTGTTATTGAATATAATTATACTTATTAAGTAGAGCTACGAGTCTATTGTAGTGTTCACTCTATTGTATCATTTAAGTCTTCAACAGAAGCAACACCACAATGCACTTCAATTTATGCCCATTAGCATAGTGTAGTTTTGTGATGATGCGGAGCCGGTATACACCAACAATACAATCCCTCCAGCTTAAAGCCAGCCGAATATTCTTTACTCACCCTATCCAGCTGTTTGCAGACATTTCTCTGTTGTGAAAAGGGATCACTTATGAAAGTAAAAAAGAGAGAAATGTAAAAAAAAAAAGAGAGGAGTCTGGAGAGAAAGAGAAGAAACTTGCAGAGATACATAAGGCTGATACAAACACTACCGTTCAAAAGTTTTGGGTCACTTAGTTGTTTTGTTGGAAAACAAGGCCATTTCTAGCTGTTGCATAATTGCAAAAGGATTTTCTGATGATCACTTACCCTTTTAAACTTAAACTTGGATCAGCGAACACAGCTTGCCATTGGAACACAGGAACAATGAAGGGAGTGATAAAGGGCCTCTGTACGCCTATGAAGATATTTCATAAAAAAATAATGTTATATTCATATACGGTATTTTTCAGATATTATAAGATAAATAAATTTAAAAAAAAAAATTTCTTTCAAAAATACAAAAAAACATTTCTGTGACCCCAAACTTTTGAATGGTAATGTTACACCAATTGGGCTCCCTGTAGGTGAATGTTCAATGGGCAGGTTAAAAGGGAAAGTACGGATCACCCCAACCTACCCATTGATGCTATGGTGGACTGTGCCGAGCTGGTATAGCCTCCATAGTTTATTTCTGCCTAGCGCTGCGTTCCCTCAATAGGTGGAGCATCAAATCCCGCATTCATACACTTCTGATGCGTCTTAACTTAGTATTCTAATGGATACAACAATGGTAAACTATTATTTCAGAATATCAAGTTGTTCAATACAAGGTCTACTGTAATATGTGGTACAAGAGGTTTAACTCAGGGGCCATGGCGGTCGCCATACATCTTCCTCTTGTTCTGCACACCAAACTGATGTTGCACTTCGTTGTGATTAAAGATGACCCTGTACAAAGGGGTATACGTCATTTCCCACTTGTACCGTTCACCTATGGAGATTTTTGTATCTGTGCTCATGTAGATTTTTCATGATATGCATCAATGCTATGAGATATATATTAATTTTTTAATTTTTATTATTAACCAGTAAAAAAAAAAAATTGCAATTTTAAAAGAGTTCTGATTTATCCAAGCAAACAAAATCTCATTTCTTTTATTGCCCGCATTAAAGTATTTTTTACAATCGGTAAGCCGCAACTCACAGGAGTAGCAAAATTTGTTTCTAAACAGATATTTAGGCATAGGAACATGACATAAGCATAAGTCATTTTTAAAGGCTTATCATTTCATTTCTTTTGCTTTTTATTGCTAGCAAATCTCTAATGCGTGCATTTTTTACAACTATAGTGAATATCAATGTCTGCTTGTAATTTCAACCTGGCACGCGACCCGAGTGCATTTCTGCACATGTAACGGGGAACAGGAAATATGTCATGTCAAAACACAATTTACCCACCACACTCGTGTGTTTTGGCAAATTCTGTCTGCTCTTTTGCTTTGTTCCGCTATGTACTTGGCAACGTGTTTTTGGAAGATAACAATCACTAACACCAGGCATTTTCAATTCACATATTATTAGAGGCAAAACAGGATACAATTAGTTTTGACCTGGCTGATTCATACGCAAGAAGAGTGTAGAGATTTGGCAGCTGGAAGCCAAGCGAGGCTGTTTCTTTAAAGAGATGTTTGCGATTACTTACTGTAGTCATGGCTTGGCTTTTTGCCCAAAGGTCACCGGACTCAGTCCAAAAGCGGCAGATTTTGAGATGAGCCCCATGGGGATACGTTGAAAGATCCCGATGACTAGTTTAGAGCGTGTTTACATACGTTTGTTGGGAAAAAGGAAGGCGTTGGCCGACAGTAAAGGGCATTACTTGCATGATGCTAAAAAAACCTAGATAAAAAAGGAATGTTCTAATTTCTTTCTATCAGAAGCATAAATCTAAGATCATACGGGTGGGGAAAAAAAGGGATCCTGCCAAGATTTCACTGATTACCGTGTAATCACACAATTAGCACTATAAACCACTGAACAATGCGTGGGGCAATGTGCCGAAAACCAGTACTTTTATCTTTTAAACACGTCTTAGAAATGTGTCAAACGGCCAACATTTCCTGGTCGATGGGTACATATGATCTATTTTTTCCACAGTATTCCTTATTTTGGATTTGTTGACCAATATGTCTTTTTACGGATATCTTAATTTTAAGTTTGGTCCATTCTTTATCAACTTTGCTTCCAGGGTTGCCCACATCCCATGTTTCAGATAGGTGAATGTACCAAAAACCATATAAATGTTATACTAGCAGAAGCTCAGCGAGAGAGAATGTTTGGTACTAGTCTACTGCATCCTTGTAGTCCAACAACACACATTGCTGTTCCAGGCTTATGAAGGCTCGAGAGATTTTTCTTTAGACTTGTTCCCAATATAGATCATCCAGAATAGGTTAAATGAAAGGATAACATGCAGGCTGTTCGACTATCTCAGAAGCAACCAGATGTGCTGTGCACGTGACAATGACATCGTCTGCGGAAACAAACGTCAGTTTGGTCACTGGGATTTATCCAGCTATAGGCTATAGCCAATCAAATTTTTAGAGTTACTATTCTCTTATTCCACTATTCCATACTATTGGCGCGCTGATTTTGTCTGAGAAACAAATATTCACTACTATAAAAGCCTTAGGACATTTTGCAAGGTAGAATAAATGGATACTTAATAATCAGGTCTACCTAGCTCTTCCAGTAATGAACATTTTCTAGGAAGGTGACCGACCAAGAGACACCAAGCTGGGACTGGCTTAAGTGACCAACAATCTTCTCATGGATCCCCACGGGTCCATGACGATCAAATTACAACAGGCTCTGGCTTGAAATGCCTTTTTGACCTGCTAGGACAACCCGAGCATTGGACTCGAGCAGATGCTGGCTTGCCCAGCTATTACCACATTATCGCAATATTTAGCTGATCACATGATACAGAATATATTGGTATTATACAATAAAGTTAACTATGACAGAATAATCTACATAAACATAGAAATGATATAAGAATGCTTTGTACTTTCGTACCCAACAAACTGGTGCTGATTAATTTTTGTGCAATTATTGTTTTTTTCCTTGTCCAAGATTTCGCCAGGACCAAAACGCGCCTTGTAATTAAACTCGAGATCCTTGGATTTTGCCTTTGCTTGGATGCATCCCAAATATCATCCTGTTTCCTCTAACATTTGGTGAAAAGGAATTTTAGAAGGAAGTAGATGAACCAGAACAATGACAATAAATAAATATAATAAACATTAATATAAAAAAATACCCTGCATGTGTCTTCCTGATTGTGCCAGTGTTGTGGTATTCAATTATGCAATTTTCATTGGCATATTAATCATCTTTTCAACAAACAAGCCGGTGTTAATTAAAGCAAACCATGGATAAAGACATGTTGCCGGATCATCATTTGGTTTATCGCAGAACACAGGCTGGCCGTTAAGTAAATTCTGGACCGTGAGATGAATATAAATGTTGGCTTCGTTTTTTTTTTCTTCTTGTTTTTGTTAGAGTTTGAACCAAACTCATCTTACAACAGCAACAAACTTCATTGGCTAGAGAAAAAACCCCCAAATGTGTGTGTGTGTTTTTTATTGTTATTTGGAAGACAAGCCAACAGATAACTAGAGACAGTTTTGTTTTATATACTACAATGCTTTAAAATGAATATCCATGCAAATTAATTTAATTGTGTTTTTTTTATTACATTTCAATCTTTTTTATAATCCCATCACCCTAGTATAATTTGAAAATGATTTGGGGAATTGGGGAAAAATAACCATGTCCAAAAAAGGTTTGGATATATATATATATATATGTGCGTGTGAAAGGATACTGTCAGCAATTATAATATTAATTTTTTTTCCCATAAGTATTTCCATTTAGCATTATTATTATGCTTTAAAGGGCCCTACTGCTAATAAAATACAACAAATTAACACTATAATCCTGTCACATTAATTACATGCTGTGACGCATCGTCCCACACATCCCATCTTTTACCCCCCTGGCAAATTGAGATTCAGAGGGGCAAAGCATGGGAGGTAGAGTGCCACTCAAACTGGCAGCGCTTCTGTGCATATGAACGCAAATCTGCGCAATCTCTGATGTCCCAGACATCGTAGAATTAAACCTGGGCCATGGGAATGAGGTCCCGAATCCCGCTCTCCTGTCTAGCTCTACCTCTGTCTCATTAGGACAGTGTGGCAAAATTAGGACTGTCCCGCACAAAGCAGGACAGTTGGCAGGCAAGCATACCCTGGCAAATTCCAACAACGTTTGGCCTCTGTTGGCCTCAAAGTGCAAAGGCTGTCTAGTTATCCCCAGCTATGAACTATAATTGCTATTAGGACAACAAAGTCCCCTTTAAGTAAAGAACTGCTTATCCTGATATCTTAAGGTTCGTGAAAATATCATTTTTTGTTAAACGTAGTTCAACAACTGTGGCATATTAACTGAAGTTTAGCTTTTTCTTGCAATTAAACTGTTATCTGCGGTTTAGTTCATGCCAGCTGACACCAGTAGATATATCTGTAATTCTTCATTATTTTCTGTGTATGAATCAAGAATAGACCAGAAACTAACTAGACCCCCAGGCCTCATTGCTGCACTATAACTAATGAACAGCAATTAATCCATCATGCCGATTAGACCGTACAAATGCATAGACTTGCTCACACATCTACTACCATCTTTCACGAAAGGACCAAAGTCTCGGTCTGAATCAGTATAAAACAATGCTGGTCGAGGTCACATTCTACATAATAGTTACTTATAAAGTAAATAAACCTGATTTCTTCATGAAATGTGACAGTGCTAGCTTTTTGATTATATATATATATATATATATATTTGGTGTAAAGCACCATATAAATAAAAATAATAATACCTAACCCCTTTACCTCTCGAGCATTGGGAACGGGGAGAAAAGGAAATGTAAAATTTACTTGGAAAACAGACATTTTAAGCAAGAGAAAGAACATGAAACCTGATGAACTTTGAATTAATCATACTCATTACAGAAATGTACGAATGGACGGATCGCTGAGCTTCACAGAGTATAATGTATTTATTCCACCAATATTGGGCCCAATTCAATGACCCATATTCCATGTCTCCATATTAATCGGAATAACACTCAGTTACTGCGATCTCGACCGGCTGCCCGGAGGTTTACTTTGATGAGACGTAACAAGCAGTGATTTTTAAGTGATACTAGCATTAATTTTATGGCAATACTAAGTAACGTGCATTAAAAGTGCATGTGTATGAAACATGTTACTTGACAATGTGTCCTGGGAGTGGAATTTGGCACTTGTTCTTTATTTTCTGCATTAGTGCAGTAGCTAAATGGGGTCATTGAATTGGGCCTTATGTGTCCCTGCCCCATTATTACCGTATTTGCTCGAATATAAGACAAGGATTTTTTCAGAGCGAGTGCCTGTAAATGACTATAAGACTAAGATCCAGATCCCCCCGCAGCGCTGCAGGGGACCTGGATCCTCCTCTCTGGCAGCCGGTGGACGTCTGCGTGATGCGCACAGACAACCTCCACTGCTGCGCAGCACTTTCTCTGGGGCTTCTATGAAAGAGCACCGGCATTACATGACCTTCTGGTGCGCCGTCATAGTAGAGGTTGTCTATGCGCATCGCAGAGATGTCTAACGGCTGCCCCCACAAGAAACCAGGGGGTCTGAAGCACGAGGGGTAATCTATAGGTGTTTTAATGAAACTATCCTGTATTTGATGGCTTTGCTCCATAAAATACCACTTGTGATCTCTTTACCTCCTTGGGCCAAGCATGGTGGGTTCAGTTGGTTGGACTGGAAAAAGATGTCCTTGTGTTAGGATGTCTTTCCCAGACAGGTCATGTTTCCAGACAGTGTGATGCTAAATATTAGGCCCGTTAACTTTTTGAATGGAATCTTAATTAGACTTTAAGTAAGATTGGCATAGGTCCTAGTTTGTAAATATGTAAAGGCTTAGTCTGGCACAAAGGGAAAAACTGCCTTGGAACCTTAACATGTGTTGTAGGACCTATGTGTGTATATAGCTTAAGTTAAAAGAGCGACAAATCAGTTCCAGGAGATCCATTTACTTATTTTTTTTTTTAGATCCAGCCAACATTGTATTAATATGCTTATCTCTATCACACCCTTGTCTACTATCTAATTTGTATTAAACAGGAAAGTCTTATGTCACAGCGGATGCACAGCTATGTAACTTGGATATGCCAGCGATATACACCTGGAGCACAATAGCCGTAGCGCTGAATATCTACACTGACAATGTACACAGCTCTTGAAATGTCAACGCTACGTTGGCACTTAAAGGGTTGATTTTCCAATCTGTCGGTTCCATAGACCCAAACACATCTGCATCCGAAGATCGTAACCAATGGATTCCTCCTAGCCTGGCTATGCAATTGAAATGTGTTTTCATTTAACCCTTTCTTTCCAGAGATGTCTTCGTGGCTCATGAACCAGGATTTTATCTGTAGAAAAAATAAGAAAAGCATTGCGTTTAAAAAAAACCCCCAAAAAAACAAAATGCTTAACCCTATGAGGAAAGCGCATTCCAGGGTTTGAATGGTTAAAAAAAAAACCCCAATCATAATCTTGTGTAAGGATCAGGTGATTTCTGCTCCAGTCTGTTTATTATTTAGCTTCAACCAGCAAATCGCATCACAATAATGGAAGAATCAGCAGTTCTACCAGCAATCTTTGTCCTTATTTCCAAGGTAGATATAAGCGCGCCAGATCTACGGAGAGCAACAAACGGGACCCAAAGCACCAGCAAATTCACTTATTCCACATAAAAGTCCTCCAATTTGTAGCTGCCGCATTCTAACAGATAAGATGTAAATCCTGTGTGCTCTCTTTAGTGAAGAACCAGTCCAGCCTCCAGTCCACCAAAGGGATGCCAATTTCAATTAAAAATTGGCTCTCGTTTTACATCAGCAACATCCCATCAGATAACACAACAGCATCCTTTAGCTTCTGTTCAAGTACCAGTCCAACCAGTACCGCACAGTGTGTCCGACTGCGTCACTAATTCCAGTTGGAAACTTATCTGCAGATTTGAGCAGCGCAAAGCCCTCCCGCCTCCGCGCCCCTCCCTGATAAGAGCAGGACTCATCTGCTGTGAGCAAAACCACTGCCATTTTATCAGCACTTAACCGGTTCATAAATCAGGCGGGCATCTTATTTTATTTTTCTGTTTATTTTTGCATTTTTTTTTTATCTATATATTATTTATTTTTATCGACGTTTATTTCCGTCCATGTAACGGTTAATACTTAAATAAGGGGCCCCGTAGATGGGAACATTAAGAAGTTAGTTAGAGACATTTTGCAGGCGCCTTTTCCCTTGTCATTGACAAGAGAGGTAATCCTATACAGAGACTTCTATTGTGAGATGAGAAACTGGCCTCTTCCCCTGCCAGAAACCAGATGCACCTCTCTCTATA